>JAQQSW010007589.1:0-13666 GCA_028646575.1 Pseudocheirus occidentalis | reverse complement strand
TTTGCAAAGAAATCAAATATAAAATAAGCTTTAAACATTAGACAATTTCCCTGATACACACTGAGATTGAGACAGAGAGAAAAAGGACTGAGACAAGTGAAGGAAAGGATTTGGGGAGGGTAGTTCTATGCCTGGCACACTGTGCCTTAGATAAAAGGACCTTATATTTTAAGAACTTGTGGTTGTGGTCTACTAATGTTTATCCCAAAGAGGGAGAACAGTGCAATCTGAAGGATGTATTTAAAGACACTGTAGTGTGTTTTGGGGGAAGAGGGATGTAAATTGGGTTTTTAACATTGCTCAGTCTTTATGAAATTACAATGCAGATGAACTCTGTGAAAGGATTTCAGCCCAAGAGATTTGCTATTTCACTCTATTTTCTCATGAACAGTTCCCAGATGTTTGGTACGCAATGACACTATCAGAATTTCATAAGAGACAGAGATATTAAAAACTTGGTGATCGAGAGATAAGGGCACGTTGGGGGGAAAAAGGTTATCTCAGAATATGAGATAAAGTATTGATTTACACAAATTTGTTACATAGAGAAAAAACTGAAGAATCCCAAAGGGTACTCCAGATGCTGGAGTACTCCATATGTCATATATGCTGGGACTGGGTCACAGCAATGACCCCTCCTCAAATGCTTTCCTTTAAATGCTTTATTCAAATATATAAATGAAAGAAAGGAAGAGCTTCCACCTGTTTTATTTGTCAACTTAATTGTATAACAAAGTGTTAAAAAATTTGTTTTCCTCCCTCCTTCCCTCTCCCCTTGTCTGTCTCTTTCTCTGTGTCTCTGTCTCTGTCTCTCTATCTCTCTGATCTTTGGCACATAGATGGTATTGCTGTCCACATGTTCCTATTTGCAATAGTTGTGGAATTATTGCGTCTAGTCCTGGAACATTATAGAATCTCTTGGAAGAGATTAATAAACAACAAAACATTCTGTCCTAACTAACCACACAGGCAAAAAAGTAAATGAGAATTGTCCATTTTCCCATATTATAAAATGCAACCAGATGAGTAACGTATAGGACTAAGACAATACAGAAGGATAAGGAACAGGGCCATCACATTTAATTATCTCAAACTTCATTCAGAAAGAAAGAAACAATTAAAAAGTCTTTTGAAGAGCAATATTCTATGTTAGTTCTATGACACACCAGAGTCTCTTAAAAAGTAGATATAAGTAGGAAATGGAAGGTGACTGAAGGGCAGGTGATGGATGTGAGAAGCCTACAAAGTAGAACAAATAGAAAATTTAGAAGAACTGGAGAAGAGGATGTCATTTATGAAAATAGATAATTGAAAAAGAAAGTGGGTTTTATGGTAGGAGTAGGTATCCTTGTGATGTCAAGAGAAAGCAAGAAGAGAACCCAGCAAGATGGAAAGATCACCTATAGCAAAGTTGTGGGAAGATGCAGACAAGAGTGATTTAGGATGGGCAAACATGAATGGATGTGATCAGCATCACTGAAAGGAGTATCCAAATCCCTAAGATCACATATCCATTTAAACATTTGAGTCTTTGTTGTTGGCAAATAAAATATTAAGAACAAACTTAGTTCTTTCAGCTTTACAACCTTTGGTAAATGACACATCCTGGGAAGTGGAAGAAATATTTAGATGGTTATCTCTGAGATCTAGAGTCAGATGGGACCTTAAAGACTATTTAACCCACCCCTTTCATCTTATATATGAAGAAACTGAAGCCAAGAGAGGAGAGATGTGTTTTCCAATGTCACACAGAAATAAAGGGAAGAGTCGAGATTTAAATAGTCAATGAAAATTTATTATGAAATTACTATGTACATGGCACTATGCAAAGACATGGAGATAGAAATAAAGGCAAAAATTCTTCTTATACTCAAGAAATTCATATTCTAATGGGAAAGACAACATGAAAACAAATAGGAAATAATAATTTTTTAATAAATAACATTTATATCATGCTTGCTGTGTGTTATTCACTGTCCTAAACACTTTACAATCACCTCACTTAGTCTTTAAAGCAACCCTGGGAGGTAGGTGCTATTATTATCCCCATTTTACAGATGAGGAAACTGAGGCAAACAAAGGTTAAGTTATATACTCAAGGCCACATACCTAGGGATACATACTATACACCTATACATGTATACATATGTCCATGTATACATACATATATATATGCATGCATGTATACATACATACAAAATTTGAAGTAATGTCAGAGGTAAGGTACTAGCATTAGGAAAGGCTCTTGCAAAAGGTAGGATTTTAGCTGAGATTTAAAAGTCAGAGGCAGAGGTGAGGAGGGAGAGAATTCCAAACTTACTTGACAACCAGTGTAAAGGCCCAGATTTGTGCAATATTTTGTGTAAGGAACAGCAAGAAGGTCATAGAGTATGTAGAGTATGTGGTGTTTGAATAAAGTGAAATGAGACTGGAAATGTATTAAGGGTTAAGTTTATGTAGGTTGACAAATATAGGGATTTATATTTGATTTTGATGATAGCAGAGAGCTAGCATTTGGTGTAGAGGCATAAAGTAGTGACGATTTGGTAAGACTGAAGGATGGGAACAAATGGAGAGAGACTTGAGGCAAGAGACTTAGAACATCATTGTGACAAGCACCACGAAGGTGGTAAAGTTAGGGGAGAGAAGGGAACATGAATGAGAAATGATGCAAAGGTAAAAATTAGTGGAACTTGACAACTAAATGGATTGGGAAATTGAGAAAGAGTGATGGATCAAGGATGACTCGTGAGTTCTAAATCTGAGTGAGTAGATGGATAATGGTGCCTTTGACAGGCACAAGGGACTTTGGATGAGCCTAGGTTAGAGGGCAAAGATGACTTCAATTTTACATTCTAAGTTGAATCGAGTTTAAGACACTTATCTAGAAGACCTTCAGATTGAGATATCCAATAGATACTTGAAGATGTGAAACAGAGGAAAATGTGCAAGGGAGCTTGCCCTACATATTATGTCATCTATCTTCACATGAATCCCACGTTTGTTCTGATATGGGTGGGAGTAGGCTCCTTTCATGGACTGTATGGGGATGTGAGTTCTTCAGGGAGGACCAGCACCTCCGGTGGGATGGCTTGCCAAGTACTATTCAGGGCTACTCATGCAACTTTGGTGTCTACCTGTCACCAAACTCTTACCCGGGGTTCCAAGATGCAGTGACCACGCCCCAGTAAAGCCATCTTAGCAAATGGTCTAAAGTTGAGGGTAACTGATAGGCCTCAAGTAGGTGAGCAAATTAGGAAGTTGTCTGCCCCAGGCATGTAAAGATTTTCCCTGCTAGAATGGCAGCTGAGAAGTTTGTTTCAATGAACGCAGCTGAAGCAGAGTATTTAGAGCTTAGTCAGATATCAATGATTCCAAGGTCAACCACTGCATCTTGCCAATCCTCTTGACTTCTATCTTAGCATTGGACTTTGGTGACTCTGGACGAGAGAGGCTGACAACTTAGAGCAACTCTGTCTCGCTTAAATTTAATTGATGCACAAGTCAAGACATCACCCATCATCTACTATTTTATTGTTTTACTATCTTACTATTTTGATATTTTACCTACTTTGAGGTCCTGTGGCAATGGGAGTGATGAAATAGTAGGTGCAGATACATTGGTAACTATAGCCACAACCTCATACACTGGTGGCCCAGGGCACTGGATCATCTTGTCACTGGACTGAAGTAGTAATGGCATTCAGCAGCCTCCTGGGTGTTTGAGCATCTTTTTTGAAAGGACTGCATTGCTCACCTCCTGGCATGTGAAGTAACTACAATAGGTGTCCTAAAAATGTCTGCTTCATCCAACACTGACCTGCTTACCTCATGAAGTGGCTAGCCCACTCTGCAGTTGAAACATGCTGCCACTTGTAGGAAAATGCTATGTCCCTGTCATTAGTGTGCATGTTCCCACTATGACAAACCCTGATGAGGTCAAAGAAAAGTCTATGAAAATTTGGGAGACCTTCATCATCAATGTGCCAAAAGAGGCAAGCTTCTAGGTGATTTAAATCCAGAGTAGGCAGACCCATGTCAGGTAGTCCTTGAGAAGAATTGAGTCAGAAAAAGCAACAACAATGATCATCTACTACAGAAGACTTGTGTATTTCATGACCTCATCACCAACATGGTCTTCTATTGACCTACCTACTACAAAATATCATGAATGCACCCTAGCACAAAGTACTGGAATGTAATAGACCATGTCACTGTAAGGAGAAGGGAGAATCAGAGAGTGTGAGTGATGAAGGCAATGTGTGCATAGAGCATTGTGCTTGTCATGAATGCATCCTCCCCAATCTAAACATTCCCATTCAGCAAAAGTGGTGGCCCCCAAGGCAAGGCAAATGTCAGGAGACTCAATGCCAACAAATTAGAGCTCTTCCCCATGTGTTAACAGTTCATTATTGACCTGGAGAAAAACCTGAGTCAGCAAACGATTGGCAACAGTGGAGCAGAAAAGGAGTGGGAAGCTTTCAGAGACTTGGTGTACTGCACCGCATTTGCTCATCTAAGTCAGAACACTCACAAACATTAATATTAGTTTGATGAAAATGATGGGGATAGTGAGAACTTTTAAATGAAAAACACGAGCTCTATAGGATTTGCAAAAGGACAGTTCATCTATCTCCAAGAAGGCAACATTTAATTCCATCAGAAGTAAAGTGCAAGAGAAGTTTAGAGATGAGGGGTTCATCAGTAAGAAGGCAGATGAGATTCAATTTTACACCAATAGCAACTGTCCAAAGTGTTTTTATTATTCCATGAAGACTTTATGGGCCAAAGATCTATAGTATATCTCAATTCCCAATGCTGATGGAGTCACACTGATCAGTGATAAGCACATGATCCTGGAGAGATGGAATGAACACTTCTATACTGTTTTTAACATATCATCATCAACCACTGATAAAGCCACTGACCACATATCTCAGGTTGGAGTCAATTCTTCTCTAGCCGAACCACCAACTGAAAAATAATTTAATGTCATCAGACTTCCCTCAAGTTGCGAAGTATGTGGTATAGACTCCATGGCAGCAGTTATCCAAAGGCATGAGTGTCCACTGCTCACATAGAAGCTGATTGAAATCTTCCAGATTAAATGCAAAAAAAAAAGTTACACCCAGGAGATCAAGGATGCCTGTATTGTCCATCTCTATTAGGGAAAAATAAACAGTCTATCCTGTGACAGTCACAGATGGATCTATGTCTTGTCACTGCTGGCAACATTTTTCATCTGCCTAAGAGCCAATGTGGCTTCAGAAAGGGTTGAAGAATGGCTGACATGGTGTTTGCTGCTCAACAACTCCAGAAAAATTACCAGATGCAGAAGACAGGTCTGTATATAATTGTGGACCAAACCAAGGCCTTCAATAATGTCTGACATGAGGGCTTGTGGAAAATTACGCAAAAATTTGGTTTCCTGGAGAACTTCATCAGTATTGTATGCCACTATCATGATGGCATGCTCCCACTGTTCTGGATGAAAGACAGTATTACCTTTATACTTTCCCAATCACCAAGAGAATAAAGCAAGGCTGTGTGCTTGCTCTTATGCTTTTTAGCACAATATTTTCCACAATGGTGTCAGATACCTTTAACAAGAATTAAAATGATAATAAGATCATCTACCACACTGATGATAAATTATTTAATTTGAAAAGGTTACAAATCAAGAACAAAATGGAAGGAAATTTGGTGCACAACTTTTTGTTTGTAGATGATTGTGCACTCAAAGCACCCTCTGAGACCAAGATTTTATGGAGAAGGGATAAATTCTCTGCCTCCTATGTGAATTAGCCTGATAACTAACACAAAGAAAACAGAGGTTCTCCACCAGCCAGTACCACACTTTCTATACATGGAACCATCTGTTATAGCAGATGGAGAAATTTTGAATGCTGTTGATAAGTTTGCTTACCTTGGCAATATACTTTCCAGAGATGTCCACAGGGATGATAAGTTGATACATGTACTGCCAGAGCTAGCTCAGCACTTGGGAAGCTTTGAAAGAAAGTGTGGGATACAAGCAGTATTAGGCTGCATACCAAACTGAAGGTCTACAGAGCCATTGTTCTGATTTTACTGTCATATGCCTATGAAACCTGGACAGTATACCAGTGCCATACCAGGAAACTGAATTGCTTCCACTTCAATTGTTTCAGGAAGATTAGGCATTCAAACTCTTCTGCAGAGAGTGTAACTCCAACGGGCTGAACACATAGTCCAAACACCAAATGTGCATTTACCAAAAGTCTATTGTAGAACTCACAGAAGAGAAGTCCTCACACCATGGTCAGAAGAAGGGGTACAATGATACTCTCAAGCCCTCTCTGAAGAACTTTAGTATCTATTGTGAGACAAGGGAAATACTGGCACAAAACTGCCTAGTATGGCTTGCCTACATCAAAGGAGTTGCTGTACTCCATAAGCAAAGGATAATCACAGTAGCATAAAGGGAATGGGAGCTATGCAAATCCTGATACTTCTCCATCCTAAATACTTAACAGACTTCTTGCACCCGACCTGTGGTAGAGTTTGCCAACTTTTATTGAAGTTATCAACCACAGCTAAAAACCACTGGATCCTTAACCCAATACTGTGATATCATTGGTTCACTTCAAAAATGAAGGACAAGAAACTTCAGCCAGAAAAGACTATGTGTCTTTAAAACCAGCCAGATTGGTATCGTTTCTCTCTCACTATATGTTCTTTCTTGTTGCATCCGGAGGGTGAAGATCATAGTTCACTCACAGTATAGGCACCATGAACTGATCTACAAAGAGGAATGCCTCCTCTCCCCCCTTTTCTTAGACCCCATGAATGGGTTGTTGGTTTCTTTTTTGTTTCACTCATTTTTATCAGTTTGAGGTGCAGATCGTGATTTTCATAGGACTGGGAATTTAATCCAGGATTGTTGGTGACTGTTTCAGCCAGTCAGCTCAAGGGGGAAACTATTAAGAATCCGGGTTGCCTTTGATTTCATCCTGAATGGGATTTTGGATTTTAAATTTGGGATTGTGAACCATATGAAATAAGCTGAGCTTTATATAGTACTATATCTTTGATGCAAATATTTCAATGTCAAATATAATCAACTTATATTTATTAAACACCAGATCCTGTGTTAATTACTTGATTGTTAAAGGAAAAATTGAACTGATACAGAGGATTACCCATTATAAGTGAGAGAACACTCTCCCCCCCACCCCCGCCATGTAATAACAGCAAAGAAACCTGATATTGCAGTAAAATATAACATTCTTGGCCTTCAGGCACTGGGGGGAAGGGAGGACTATGGTAGACAGTGTTACATGTGGAAAGGGGGAGGGGAACTTAACTAGAGCTTTGAAAGAGGTTAGTTTTTATAAAAACTCAAGGCGAAGGGATTAATTACTCCAGAAATGAGGGCTAGAGAATGCAAAGATACAGGGAGGGGTGATAAAATGTATAGGACCTGGTGGATAGTTTGAGTGATAGGACTCATATCTACTAGGTTCTGTCTTCCCTCCCTACTTAAATTAATTTTGCCTATAAGGTGATAAAGCTATCCCTACGACCTGAGTAGTCCCTGTGTCCCTTGATGCATCTTATTGGTTAATTGAAGGCATAAAAAGCCACACCTATGTGGTATTGTCTGAAGAACATACCCTGCTTCAATGACCAGAAAGGATTTCATATAGAGATGAGGTAGAGAGGAAATAGAAGATAAGTGTCAATTATATCCTTGCTTTTAGAACTAAGTAAACATCATTTCATTAACTGTTAAATGACTAGTGAATATCATATTCTATCACCAAACAGAATCCCAACTAAGAGGTTACTGCTGTTCAGACCTTCCTATAACCCTGCATGTAATGTAAAAGTGAGAAATCAATGAGATTTACTTGACAGAAACTGCCCCACCTTCTAAAACCTTTAGGGCTCGTTCAAATTTCTAAGCAGACCTGATGGGAAAGATGTAACCCTACCAGCGTAATAGTAGTAGCAGTTTGGCATAACTTGTTGGCATAACTTCAACTCCAAAAAATGTCCCACTCTCAGAATCATTGATTTCCTTTCTTCTCCTACTGTAACTTGAATTACAATCCAAACCACGTAACACTGATCAGCTATGGTGTCTCAAATGTATTCTATCCCTTCTGCAGATTAAGTTCTGGTTGAATTCTGATCTCTCCAGTGATTAAGACACAGTTGCATGTTTTTCCCCCCTGGATACCTCTTTTTCTAGTCCCTGATTTCTTTTCTCATGCCCCTAGTTATCTCAAGTTGGACCAAAAGCCTTTTCTTGTGAATTGAAATGCATCATAATATAGATTTATTCCTTTTAGCAACACTGGCTGGCCTCTCTCTTCTGTGAAAACCACTAAATCCCAAAGCAGCTGCCATAGACTTGGACATTAAGCATTCCACTTATATTATAAGCTGAAAGGCAAGGAGGTGCTCACATTAATTAAAGAGCTAGGGAAAGTGTCCACCTGCTACACTTGTGCCTGCTGCCAACTAAAAAACTACAACCTCACCCCAAAACTTTAGAATTGACAGGCGCTTATTCTCTCAAAATTTTCTCTACTGCTGCTCCATAAAATAATGCCTAGCAACTTGGCATGGAGGGGAAAGAAATCAAAAGGTGTCAAAATAACAGTAGCAGCAGCTGAGAACCCTGACCCAAAAGGAGAGGTGCCAGCTTTTTGCCCTCTTTTCCAGAGCTAGCATTCTTGCCTAACAATTCTTATCATTTCAAAAAGCTATGGCTTGGAGGGTATACAGCTGGTAATCAACAACAGTGTTATCTAAGGTGTCCCATGGGTTCTGGGCCATAACTCACATCCCAGGAGGGGTTGAAGAAATAAATTACAATATAAATGTAAGTTCCAACATTCCTTGCAGTGTTTGTACAATGGTATTCACTTAGAGTGAGCTAACACCCATCCAGTGAATAGACCTCTTTAAGAAGTGAATCAAGGGATGGCCGCTTTAATTAGATAAAGAAATGGTGGTGTCTCACCCTTTGATCAAGGAATGTAATGATGAAGAATCAGGGGCATAATTAAAACTTGAAGCTGGAAGGCTTCTGATGTTAAATAAGCTCAGTATATAGAATGTCAAGCATTAAGTGTTAATAAAGCAAGAGATTAAGGTATTCCAAAAGTCTCCAACTGAAGGCAGTGTAGTACTATACTCATTACATGGCACTGTGGAAAGAACGGTGGATTTGATGTCACAAGACATGTAGCCAGATTTCAACTGAGTCATATATTGTCCTATGAATTTAGGCAAGCTCTCTACCCTCTTTAGGTCTGAGTTTTCTTAGAATATAATAATATAGTACCTGAAGTTTCTCAAAGTGATTTACAAATATTTTCATTTTATTCTTACAACAACCCTGTAAGGAAGGTGCTATTACTATCCACATTTTACAGATGAGAAAACTGAGGTAGATAGAAGTGAAATAACTTGCCCAGGGTCACACAATTACAAATTTCTGAGAACAGCTTTAAACTCAGGTCTTTCTGACTCTGACTTTAGCTCTCTATCCCCCGAGACACCTAGTTGTCTCTTCTGAGTGAGGCTGGGGAATTGGACTAGATCAGTAGTGTCAAACTCAAATACAAATGGGGAACACTAAACCATACTAAACCATGCTAAAAGTCATGAATTGACTTAGACTAATTGACTAAGTCATGAATTTACTTAGACAACCACATATTAATATTATGTTTTATTATGTATTTTGCTTTTTTAACTTTTGTTTATTTGTAGTTTACATCATTCATTTCCATTAGATTTTGAGTTACAAATTTTCTCTCCATCTTTCCCCTACCCACCACCCCAAAACAGCAATCCCACTGTATACCCCTCCCCCAATCTTCTGTCTCCTATATCTTCCCCAGTCACCCCTCTGACTTTCCGGTAGAGCAGGATGTATCTCCCTACCCCAGTACCTGTATATCTTATTTCCCAGTTGCACATAAATAATAATGATAATAATATATACATATGTACATACATACATACATACATATATATATGTATTAACACTTGATTTTAGAACTTTAAGTTCTAGATTCTTTCCCTTCTTCCCTCATCACCCACCCCCATTGGAAAGACAAGCAATTCAATAGAGGCTGTTCATGTATAGTTATGCAGAACGTCTCCATAAAGGGCATTTTGTGTAAGACTGACTGTATTTCCCTGCTTCCTATTCTCCCCCCACTTGTTCTATTCTCTACTTTGTCCCTGTCCCTTTATAGAAGTGTGTGCTTCTAACAATCCTCCCCCCTAAGCTGCCCTCCCCTCCATCTTCCCTACTGTCATCCCCTTCCCCCCTACTCAACCGGTAGGACAGGATACCCAATTTAGAGTATTTCATTCCTTCCCTAAGCCAAATTCAGTGGGAGTAAGGCTAACCCATTCATTTTTGCCTTCCTGTTCTTCCTTCCCCACCAATTGTAATAACTATCCCTTGCCTCTTCTACATGAGAGGCATTTTGTCTCTCCCTGTCTCCTCTCATACTATTCCTCTCCCAAATTATTTTGTTAAATATTTCTCAATTGTAATTTAATCTGGTTCCTGATGCACTCAGCTGTGTTGGACCCATAAGTCATCATGTATTTGACACCTCTGAACTAGATAACTTATTTGGCATTTAAAGCACTGTATAACCTGGTCCCTTCCTACCTTCCAGCTTCCCATACTACTCCCCTATGTGTAAATTGTGGTCTAATTACACTGATCTTCTTGCAATTGCTCTGACAACACACTCTATTTCCTTAGAAATGGTTGTCACCCATGACTGAAATACTCAACTCCCTCACTTCCATCTTTTGTTTTCCCTAGTTCCCTGCAAAATTCAACTGAAATCTCACCTCCTACAGGGAGTCTTTCTTGGTCTTGCCAACCGCTAGTGTGTTTTCCTCTCATATTGTCTTACATTTCCTCTTTATAAGTGTTGTGTGTATCTACATAGTGACTGGCCTCTCCCATTAGAATTTGGGCTCTTTGAGCTCAGGTTCCATGTTTTTGCTTCACTTTGCATTCCTAGGACTTAGCAAAGTGCCTGACACATAGCAAATATTTCATAAATCCCTGTGGAATGATATATTTGACTGATGACCCCTAAACTTTTTTTCCAGCACCAAATCTATGGTCCTGTGATCAATGTGTCAGAAGGGAACACCCAGAGATAATGTTGGATATTGCATTTTAACTGTCAGTGACTTGTCTCATGCTTAGGCAAATGGCAAAGTAGTGAAACTATGTCTCAGAGTTTCAATAGTGAAGTTAAAAGAGCCTTAGGTATAGTTGTGTTTCCTGTGGTGTAGTGTCAATGCAATGGTTACAAAACCCATGATCATGATAAAGACCATGACTATAAGTATCGCATGATGTTTGATTGCAAAATATGTCAACCTCTCCAGGTAGAGAATAGAACTGAAAAATTTATTTAGACACCAGAAACCCAATCCCCAAACAAGCAAGCCGATTCCATCATAGTACCAAAGATATTGAGATATCATAATAACCCTGAGAGCCACAGCATCCTTCAGCCTTCCCACAAACCAATGCAAGAAGAATATTTACTCAGGAGCTTATCTTATGCCTTTCCTGTGTGTTCTTTCTCCCCCACATGTCTGGCTAGCTCTGAACCAGCAACCTGTTGGAAATTTTTCTCACATAATGTTTACAGGAATACCCATATAAGGAGAGTTTCTAAATTAAGTCAATAGAACAGTGAGCAAACTACAGGAATGGCAGCAGTTACTGAAAAAAAAAACTTTTTAGAACTGGGAGCACTGTTATTCACATGTACCATCCATCTCAGAAACTATCAAACCACTGACTGACCATGCTACATTTGCAGGCTAATTTTTTCTTCCTCTTGAGAATTTTTATTAAAAAGAAGAAAAAAACAATATCTTAAAATTATCAGAGAGAAAAGATGGAAGGTACAGGTTAAGAAAATAAGAGGCTTATTTTTCTCCTTACTGAGTTCATTTCAATTACGAGAGGGACAGGAGCCAGGTCTGCCAATAAGGATGATTATTCATGTATGTAAGAAGGCAGAACAGTGAATAGAGCTGGATGAACTGGAGTTTGGAAGTTGTTGTTTTTCAATTGTTTCAGTTCAGTCTGACTCTTTGTGAGCCCATTTGGAGTTTTGTTGGCAAAGATAATGGAGTTGTTTGCCATTTTCTTCTCCTGCTTATTTTACAGATGTGGAAACTGAGTCAAACTGGTTTAGTGACTTCCTCAGGGTCAAATAGTATATGAATCTGGATTTGAACTCATGTCTTTCTGACTTCAAATCCAGAACTCCACCCACTATACCATCTAGCTGCCTAAAGTCAGAAAGACCTGAGTTCAAATGTGGACTCATACACTTAGTAACTGTGTGACCCTAACCAAGCGATTTAATTGCTGACTGTTTCATTTTCCCCACTTATAAAGTGGGGAATGATAATGAGATCACTCATATCCTAGGGTTGTTATGAGGATACAAATGAACCTTGTAAAGTACTTAGTGCAGATTCTGACACATAATATGAGCTTAATAAATGCTTGTTAAAAGTTGCAGCATGATTTGAGGGGCACAAGGGATCAAAATAAGAATGTGTGTGTGTGTGTGTGTGTGTGTGTGTTGGGGGGGCAGGTCCCATTTCAAGTGATCCCTGCTTTTGCTATTTAATCCTGAGCTCTCTCTGTCTCACTCTTTTTCCTTCTCTCTCTCTCTCTCTCTCTCTCTCTCTCTCTCTCTCTCTGTCTGTCTGTCTCTCTCTCTGTCTCTCTGTCTCTCTCTCTTTCTGTCTGTCTGTCTGTCTCTCTGCATCTCTGTCTCTCTCTTGCTTCAGGTGCATTATTTAAGTTCATTCATGTCTCTTTAACACCACTTAAGTCTCCAACTCTCCCACCCCCTATTACCTATCATTGTCCTAGCCAGAAAGCCAGAAAATAAGAGCACAAAGATGAGTGGTTATGCATGGTATCATTTCCCCAATGTCTTCTCATTTTAATTCAGCTCCTTTTTAAAACCTTACACCATCTATCTCCATCACAAAGCCAGGTCCTTTCTTCTGTTGGTCTCAGAGGCTCTGTGTTGGTGGGGCTTGAATAATTTATCCAGAACGAAGAGATAAGACTAGTACTAGCTGATTTCTGAAGTCTCTCTCAGCGTTAACTTTCTATGATTCTCATTCGGTATTCTGCAAGACTTCTTTTTTGTCTTTTTGGAGGGGAGAAGGCACAGCAATTGTGGTTAAGTGACTTGCCGAAGGTCACACAGGTAGTAAGTGTTAAATGTCTAAGGCCAGATTTGAACTCGGGTTCTCCTGACTGCAGGGCTCATGTCCTATTCACTGTGCCACCTAGCCGCCCTTTCCAAGACTTTCAAACTCTACTGTAGAGAAAATGCAACTCCAATGGAATGGCTACATAGCCCAAATGCCAAATGCATTCTTATGTAAAAGATTATTTTATGGAGACCTAGTACAAGGCAAATTGCTCACATGAAGGTCAGAAGAAGCAATATAGAGATACTCTCAAGGTCTCTCTGAAGAACTTTAGCATTAATTGTGAGACATGGGAGACTGGCGCTGGACCACTCAGAGTGGTGTGCTCACATCAAAGAAGGTGCTGTACTCTATGAGTAAAGTAGAATCA
>JAQQSW010007588.1:0-13666 GCA_028646575.1 Pseudocheirus occidentalis | reverse complement strand
GTAACAAGAGAGGAACTGAAAAAATCTAGAATTTAAAGTTCAACAATCAAATGTTAAATTATATATGTATATATAATTATTATTATTAACTACATGCAACTGGGAATTAAGATATACAGGCACTGGGGTAGGGAGACCCATCCTGCCCTACCAGAAAGTTAGAGGGGAAATTTATGGATGGAGGAGGACATAGGAGAGAGCAGATTGGTGGAGGGGCTTTACAGTGGGATCACTGTTTTGGGGTTGTGGGTAGGGAAAGACAGGGAGAAAATTTTCAACTCAAAGTCTTGTGGAAAAGAATGATGTAAACAAGAAAAAAAATAAAGCAGATCAAAGAACCTGTGCTAGCCTACCATCCTGGGCATGCTAGGGTACTTAGTATTACAGGTACTTGTGTAAAGTAGAAACTCAGAGTTACTTGAATTTCAATTTCCCTAATTATTAGTAATTTAGAGCATTTTTCATACCTGCCTATTCATGTCCTTTGAATATATCTATTAAGGAATATCTCTTAATCTTACAAATTTGAATCACTTCTTTATGTATCTGGGATATGAGACATTTATTAGAAAAAGTTTTTTTAAGCCTTTTCCCCCCATTTATCTGTTTCCCTTCTAATTTTAACAATGTTGGATTTGCTTTTATAAAACCTTTTAAATTTATATAATCGAAATCTTCTTTGAGCCTATTACTTGTTTAGTCAAGAATAAATTCCCTTATCAATACATTTGAAAGGAAAGTAGATCTGAAAATAAATTCTTCTTTGCTTCTCTAACTTATGATATGATATTTAAAACCTATATCACAGGGTTGTTGTAAGCACCAAATGAGATAAGGTATATAAAGTGCTTCACAAAACTTTAAAGTATTATGTAAATGCTAGTTATATTTTTCATTTCATTGTCATAAAATAATTTTAAGAAACTCCTGATATTTACCTTGGGTTAATTGTTGTAAAACCCTTGCAACATAACCTTTATCTTTTGCAGAGTCATCACTAAACATTTATTAAGTCCATTATTATGAGCCTAGCCCTGGGGATGCTTCCTTCCTTCAAGAAACTCACATTCTAATGAGGGAGACAGCATGCAGACAACTGTGTTCTTACCAGATAGATTGCAGTGTGAATTGGAGAGGCAATCACAGTAGAAAATTACTAGCAGCACATTTATGAAATATAATTCCAATAATATGACCACTATTATAGATTCCAAAGTATAAATCTTTCCTTAGGATCATAGCATCAGAGATTTGAACCAGAGGAGATCATAAAGGCCATCCAGTTTAATATTCTAATTTTAAAGATGAAGAAATTGAATCCAAGAGATTTGCCCAAAGTCACCAAAAAGTTGAAAGGCAGAAATTGAACCAATGTCCTCTGAATCCAAAGTTAGCGTATTTTCCATTATATTATGCTGGCTTCCCAGTTATTCAAGATGGTAGATCTCTACTTGAGTCCAGAGCAATCCCAGATAGCCAGGTCTTTCTCTACTTGTAAAAGCAAAAGCAAAATCACTGAATTTCAGAAAAGTTTAAACAAACACAGTGATGAAGGGAATTCTTCAGAGTAACTCTTTAAAATAAATGAATTAAACTTGTTTCCATCTGTATAAAAATGTAAATTAGTTTTTGACTCTCTGCATTGTGACTAATGCACACTTCTGCTCTGGCAGGTCACATTTCAGAGAAAGTATCTTCCCTAGTCTCAAGGCTTGCTGCACTGTTTTCTTTTTTATTTTTTCCACTTCAAATTTTTAAAATGTAGTTTTAAATAAAGTTTGAACCTGTTTGTAGTTTTTTAAAAAATAAATAAACTAATTAACTAATTATAATGAATACTACTTTAAGGTTTATAATGTTCTTCACAATGACTCCATGAAATAACAAGCATTAGTATCCCTCTTTGGAGGTAAGGATACAGAGGAGGCACAGAAAGCTGAAGGAAATTGCCCAGAGTCAGCCAGGTACGAAGTAACACAGCTTGGGATTCAAACTCAAGTCTCTTGAGTCTAAGACAAGTATTCAGAACTCTTTCCGTTACATCACTATTTTTCTTTGTACATTAAAGTACACAGGGGTTGACAGAGAACAGATGTAGAACTGGAAAAAAATTTTTTTAGAGAAGTTGATTATGTCATCTGGCAGAGGGGAGAGCCAAACAAAGTCACCTGCTCACTCTGGGTCCCTAACCTTTATACTATATAGAGTTCAAACAAAGGTACAAAGAAACAACAGCTGATTTGTCATCTCATAAGCAGTTTCCAAATAAGATGCATGGATTGATGAAAATATACATTTCAAGTAATGAAAATTCTTTGCATTAATCTTTGTCCCCCCCGGAAGGTTTTTGGGGTCAGTATAACCTGGATATCCTGAGTTAAACATTAAACAAATCTGGTCTCTAAGCAACCAGTCTATTCTCTGAGCCACACAGGGCTAAGTTCAAACAATGCAATAAAGTTTTCCCAAACAGATTTATCTTTTTTTTCACATATTCTTAAGTATTACATATAACCAGTTATATAAGTATTTTAAATTGATCCTGAATTATTAACCTGATTGCTTAATACCTTATATAGTTTATCTTCAAAACTTGACTTCTGGAAATTGGATCTGTAGTCTTAGACTGGAATCCCAAATTCTATAACAGCTGTATGAACATAGGCAAATGATCTCACCTCTCTGTGCCTCAATTTATGCATCTCTGAAATGGAGATACCAATGCTTACACTACCTCACTGATTTCCTATGAGGAAAATGCCATGTAAACCCTTAAGTACTATAGAAATGCTGATATTTTTTCTTGGATGGTGTAAAAATGCATTTTTTGGAGGGGGAGAGCAGGAAAATTGGGGTTAAGTGACTTGCCCAAGGTCACAAGTCTAGTAAGTACTAAGTATCTGAGGCTGGATTTGAACTCAGGTCCTCCTGACTCCAGGACTGGCATTATTTTCACTGTGCCACCAAGCCACCCCCTTTTACTTTTCAAAATGCATTTTATTATAATGTTTTGTATTATCACAAAATATTATTTTTGTGTATATATATTTGTAATATAATATGTAGTATAGCTATTTTTGTTACTCCCTTATGGTAATAGTAACTTACATTTATGTAGTTATGTAAGTTATCAACAATACTCCCAATTCACTGGAGAACTTCCAGCATCACTTTGTTCTCCATCAGCCAGATCAGACCAGGCATTATAGATGGGATTATCCAGTTAATATTTCACCTGATTCAATAGCAGCAATGGATGGGATGAGTCACTTGAGTTCAAAGCATTTTATGTATAACATTCCATTTGAGTTTAATAACAGTTCTGTACTATCAACCATAATAAATCCCATTTTGCAAATGAAGAAGCAAGATTGGAGAGATTGTATCACCAGCACCTAACACAAAATCCCAGCACATGGTAGACACAAATACTTGTTGATCAGTTGCTTAATTGATCAACCAGTAATTATACATCTAGTGTCAGAGACAGGGTTTGAACCCAGATCCTCCTGGTTACAAGGTCAAATCTCTTTGCAGTCCTTTCATCCCCAAGCCTGTGGGTTTCTTTGGAATGGAAACTATTTCTTTATTAAAAATATTCTTTCCTCCATCATGTAATACAATTCTCTACACATATAAGTCACTTAACAAATGTTTCTTGTGTTGTGCATTTCACCAATCTTTAAGAGAATGAAACCCTCCCTTTTACTTTATTTTTTAGCCAGAACTTGGTGGCATAATCTTCATACATTATCTGCTTAACTAGCAAAAGACCTTTTGTTGAAAATGCCTGATGGAGGCATGGAAGGGTAGAAGGTTGAAGTGACCATATCTCCTAAACAGTTTTTTTTTTACTATAGTAACAATAACCAGAGTAGATTAAATAAATACTCCCCAGTGCTCCGAGGATCTATGATTTAGTCACTGTGAGAACTGCCTCCACTGATGTAGATAACAAGGCCCCTGCCACTTAGTACATGGTCATCCAAATTGATGATGAGGCTCTTTGAACAATGTGAGGCCTGGGCAATAAATGCATAGGCTCCAGCTTATATTCAAAACATATTTCCAAACATGACTAATGATAAAATATTTTGAATAGGAATGTATATGTAGGGCCTGTATCAGATTGCAGGCCATCTTGGAGAGGAAGGATGGAAGGAGGGGAAAAAAATTTAAAACTTATGAAAGTAAATGTAGAAAACTAAAAATAAAAATCTAAAAAAAAAAATTTCCAACATGTTAGAGTTTTCCAGAATTTGTATTCCCTAGGTCAGCGGTTCTCAACCTGTGGGTAGCGAACCCTTTGGGGGTCAGATGACCCTTTCACAGGGGTCACAGTGGTCGCCTAAGACCATTGGAAAGCACATACAAATATTAAAAGGTTGCAGCATTAGGAAGGTTGAGAATCATTGTGCCTAGGTAATAGCTTTCAGAAAGCAGTGGTCAC
This sequence comes from Pseudocheirus occidentalis, assembly GCA_028646575.1. Lineage (NCBI taxonomy): Eukaryota > Metazoa > Chordata > Mammalia > Diprotodontia > Pseudocheiridae > Pseudocheirus > Pseudocheirus occidentalis. The sequence continues at coordinate 9,216 of JAQQSW010007588.1, read as the reverse complement.
TACCTATACCTTGGTGACTCAGAAGAACAGAACTTAAGTGAATGAAATGAAATATAAAATAAATAATTTTTAAAAACCCACAAATGATGCATTTTAAGTGTCAGTAATTTATGACATCTAGTAACAATATTATGCTGTCGTAAAAAGTATTGAAACAAAATGAAAATTGCATATATGATACCTAGTATTATGGGACAGCTAGGTGGCACAGTGTATAGAGTATAGAATCTAGAGTCAGGAAGATTCATCTTCCCAGATTCAAATCTGGCCTCAGATTCTTACTAGCTCTGTGACTAGTTACTAGCAAGTCACTTAACTCTGTTTGTCTCAGTTACCTCATCTGTAAATAAGCTTAAGAAGGAAATGGCAAACTACTCCAGTGTCTTTGCCAAGAAAACCCCCATATGGAGTCATGAAGAGTCAGACACAACTGAAAACAACTTAACAACAGCAACAGTATCATGGTAAATGAACAAACGAATAAAGCATTTATTAAGCACCTACTGTATGCCAAGCATTGTGCTTTTCTTTTGTATAGATATATCAATTTCTCTTCACAACCACTCTGTGAGATGTTTTACAAGTAACATGATCTTCATTATACAGATGAGAAAGCTAAAACTTAAGAGAGGCCAAATGATTTGCCCATGGTTGATTCAATTTTAACATGTCAAAGCGGGCAATGAATCCAAGTCTCTGCTGTCTCTAAGTCCAGCCCTCTTTCTATCATATCATACTGCCTCAAACATTTTAAAAATAATTTATTTTATGTTTCATTAAAACTGATATTTAAATAGCTATTTTTCAGATCTCTATTATTTGAAATACATACATGGAAGGGAGAATTATATCTTGAAAGTACATGCCTTTATTCAGAATTTGAGCCCTGGGTATAATTGAATTCATTTTATAGTTATAATTTCAGTTAAAAGATCAGAACTGTGCCTGTGGTACACTTGCTGCTGTCCTGAATTGGGTCACAAATGGAAATTCCTTAACTGCTGTATAACAAAATGTCTCTGTTCTCTACATATCTATCTCCATTTTTTTTATATTTTAGTTTTGATGTTCAAGTGAAACACAGACATGAGGCAGAGAAACTTGGGCAATGTAACAGCTGTTTGATATTCATGTTTCAATTGGCATTTTTAAAACACCTTTTTTTTGGTCCATTGGACAGTACTATAGACTACCTGGACAGAAAGAAAAAATAGGTGAGGAGGTTGGGAAACAGATCACAAGCCATAGAAGCGTGATATAGCAATGATAATAACTAACATTTATAGTGTTTTAAGTTTTGCAAAACAATTGTTGTATAAAAACATATTAAAATAATATTTGATAAAGTAAATATAAATTAATATAAAATTTAAATGATATAAGCATCATAAAAGCAACATAAAATTAATGAAATACACAGTATAATTAAATATAAAATAAATTAATATAAAATATAAAAATTGATTATAAAACTATTTATGTATAAAGTAATATATATTATCTTATTTGATCCTTACAGCAACTCATAGAGGTAGGTACTATTTTTGTCCTCATTTTACAAATGAGGAAACAGGCAGGCAGAAGTTAAATGATTTGCCTAGGAACACAAATCTAATAAATGTCTGAGGACAGATTTGAACTCTGGACTACCTGATTCCATCCTGTTGTCTGTTTTGGGGGTCTAGTCTCAAATGCATGTGCCCTAGATTTTGGAAAAACAGATTTCATATGTTTCAGAGGAAAGATAGGACTCCATGGAGTAAGATATTTCTTGGGAAGTCAGTCCAAGAGGGATGAAAGATGCTCAAGAAAGAATCATTTATCCAGAAATCTGTGACCTAGTGCTCTCTTCCTCTTCTCTCCCCTCCTTTTTCCTCTTCTCCCTCTCCTCTCCCCTCCTCTCTTTTTCCTCTTCTCCCTCTCCTCTCCCTTCTCTTTCTCCTCTCTTCTCTCTCTGTCTCTATATCTGTCTCTATCTCCATCTCTCTTATCTCACTCTTTCTCTCTATTTCTACTCCTTCCCATCATATTAAAATATACATTATTTTTTACCTGTCTGCATATCCCTAGCATTGCCTAGCACATAGTAAGTACTTAGTAAATGCTTGCTGAGTGACTCTCTGAGTTACCAATTTGATGTGATGGTCCTTCCTCTCCCCCCCTCTCTCCACTTCCTTGCCTGTTGCTAGTTGTGCCATACTGTGACTCAGAAGCTTTGAATTACTTGCTGAAGATAAGACAGCTACTCAGCTTGGGAATCAGGAGACATACTAAGATCCTCCACCAAGTCTGCTGACCTTTCCATTCCACACCACACCGTGCTGCCTCTTCATTGTTAATATAGTTGAGAAAAAATAACTTTTTCTGCCTTATTTATACGTAGCTCAGTCAAGCAAAATACAATTTGAGTCACCTGGCCTTTCTGTAGAACTTCTTTTTTCTTCAAAACTGGAGCAAATTTATCTAAGTAAATGCAAAAACCTGATAGTGTCTGTAAAGCAATAAATAAAAATTACTTTCCCCACAAGGAAGGGGAAGGGGAGAAAATGAGCATGCACATCATCCAGCATATCCCCAGTGTCAGTGGTTTTCTATTAAGCTAGAAAGCTCGAGTTTCTTTTCTTATTTACTTTAAAACCAAATGATAGCTTTGTCTCCATTTTTGACACCATTCTGAAATTTTAGTTGTTATTATTTTGCCCAGGAATTAGTGTAAAACAATCTGACCAAATAATGAGGGGTGGGTGGAGGTATCTAAACAAATCTGACAAGCTGAGATATCCTGTTGCTATTCTGAACATGTATTTACAACCTTTCTAAGTTTGAGGACCATATTCTAAGTGCATGACAACTGGAAACAATTTGGCCTAACTGTTGAGATTGCAGGTCTTAGATGAATAGACTCAGTGATGCTATGACTTATGTGGAAAAGTCAAGACCATGTTGCAAAATCAGTGTTACCTATTTTATTCAACTGAATTTTATCTAATGGAGTATAATGTGTTAGACATCATTATGCACACAGTTGTTGCGAAAATAAAACAATTGGAATAGACCCAAGGTTTCATGTTTATATCATTTGACTTTTTGAGAGAATTCTCTGTAAGTAAAATCACTTTAAAATGCAAATTCTGTTTGTAAATAATTCTTAAGAATTCACAATTTGCAACTAAAAACAGTTAGGAAATTTCACAGAAAAATGTCTTGATCATTTTTATTGTGTTAAGGATGATTATTTGAAAACTTTTATGTCAGTTTGAACTATATATGTGGGATAGACTTCAAATTATAAAAAAAGAAATCCAAGATGCATAAAATATTTTACATCCTTTTATTCACAATACAGTATTTATCACTGTATTTATCACTGACTTAAAGACATTTGTCATCCCATATTTGTTGAAAATAGTAATATGGCCTAATCCATCAAGCATTTATTAAATGTCTTCTATATGCAAGGCACAATGCTAAAAAATGGGGATTGGCCTACTTAAAACACAATTCATTTGCAAGCCACAGAGGGAGTCCCTGAAAATACATCATCAATACTTCAGTGTTAAACTATTCTAATGAACTGTTAGAACTGAGTCTACAAGAGTGAAACATTCAGACAATATCTTAATGATTCAAAGGATTTTTTTCACCTGAATTAGCTACATAATGAATACAAACTCCTTAATGCTTGTTTTGCCTCAATGATGTATCTGGATTACCCAGGTATATATTTTGCTTTGTTAGTAGAGACCTGGTCCTTTTGGTACCTTTGATTGGGCTGACAATTAAGGCTGCCACTAAGGTCACTGGTTCTTACTGACCAGATAATGGCCATTGGGTAAATGCCTTGTGATGTTCAGAAGGCAACCATCTGATCTGGAGCATTTGCCCTTAGATCCTCTGTCTTAACTGTGGCAAGTCTCTTTCATTTGAGGGCCTTGAACATGTGACTGATTCATGAGAACATGAGAAGTTAAAGATACTTATGACTGCCGGAGACATAAATAGAACCTAAGTACATTCATTTAGGCCTAAGGGAAGTCAAACAGAGAACATCATGAAAACTAGGTTGTGGTCTTAGTGCACTTCAAGAAGCAGGCCTATTGAGAATCAAACAGTGGGGCTGAAAGAAATTTAATATAAGCAGTTGTGCTCAGCTATTGCTTTTCCTGTAAGTTTTCCTGGAAATCTGTTTTCTTGAGGGAGTCCCAAAGGTCCTTGCTTTAGTAGAATTTGCACACGTTTTCTTGGCCTGGGGATATGGAAGCGAGTAGGGAAGGCATTTGTAAATATTAGCAGGGCTGTTCAAAATGTAGGTGAACAGTAATGTCTAAAAATAATCTGCTAGGCTATTAAAGCATCTCAAGAAAAATAATCTGTGTTTCTAATAAATGTTTAAAATGATGAATAGAAAAGATGCAGACGTTGGGAAGATGCCCAGAGGGTGCCCAAGCTACATTGGTCTAAGTCTTAAAATGATAGTTTAGTTGTATTTCAGATACATTTATAACTGTTCAGGTCTGTATATGGTGTTCCCATATATATTTTCACAAATAATTTCCCATTGGATAAACAGAGAGATCATGGCTTAATAGGAGTACTAGAATCTCTTCCTTCTGAAATGTCCTCATATTTCCTTTTATATGTTCATGTTTTGTCCCTTTATAGAACACTAAGCTCCTTAAGGTCAGGGACTGTTTTCTTTTATCTCTATCTCCAGCCAGCAGCTGTGTGGCATAAGAGATGGAAAGCAGGCCTCTAAGTCAGGAACATCTGGGTTCTAATCCAGCTTCAGACACATTTGAATTGTGTGGTCCAGGGCAAGTCATTGAACCTCTCTGAGCTATCCTGATGGAGTTAGTCTCCTCATCAGGAGTTCCTTAAACCAATTAAGTCGTAGACCCTTGGGTATTAACCATACCCAACCAAAGAATCATTCCTGGCCCCTGACACATGATAGATAACTTAATAAATGCTGATGAAGTGATATATCATTTCCTCCTCATTGTACATATTGTAACCCCTCATTGTACATAGGTCTTTAGAGATGGGTATTATTTCATTTTTGTCTTTGTATGCCCAGTACATGACATACTGCCTTTTATATAATAGTCATTTTTTAAAGTTGTATTGATTTTTTTTTAACATTACAAACCCTTGTAGATTATTCTTACTCCAGGAGGGAGCACTTATGACAAAACAAAACAAATAAAATTTACAAGAGTGCTGACCTCAGACATTTCCTAACTGTGTGTGTAAGCAAGTCACTTAACCCTGTTTGCCTCAGTTTCCTGTAAAATGAGCTGGAGAAGGAAATGGCAAACTATCACAGTGTCTTTGCGAAGAAAACCCAAAATAGGACCACAAAAAGTAAAAAAATGACTGAACAACAACAAAAACTAAAATAGTGACCCTGTTTGAAATTGCATGGCTGAAATTCCATGTCTGTTAGAAACTCTATTTTTAAAAATTAAGTTTTAATTAAGAGAAATCAGTTTTCTCTTCCTTCCATCTCTTACCCCATTGAGAGAGAAAAAGAGAGAGACAGAGACAGAGAAAGAGAGAGGGAGGAGAGGATGTAACAAATATGCACAGTGAAGCAAAACGTTCTTTCATTGGCTGTATGTAGAATACACAATAGGTTTAATAACAAGCTTGTTGAATTTCTGTGAATCTGGAGACCTAATCTTTTTTTCTGCTGCTAACTGGACCTGTGATTAAGAGTCACATAATTAAGATTAATATGTCTCATTATACAACATCATTGAGGCAGCTAGGTGGCACAGTGGATAAAAAGAAGGGCCTGGAGTCAGGAAGACATCTTCCTGAGTTCAAATCTGGCCCCAACACTTACTAGGTGTGTGACCCTGGGCAAGGTACTTAACCCTATTTGCCTCAGTGTCCTCATTTGTAAAATGGACTGGAGAAGGAAATGGCAAGCCACTCTAGTATCTGTACCAAGAAAACCCCAAATGGGGTGCATAGAGTCAGACACAATTAAAACTGACTGTACAACAACAACAATGACATACTTCATCACTTCTCTCCTGGAATGTTAAAGTAACATTCTAATTGGTCGCCCTGTGTCAAGTATCTCCTCACCCTAATCCTTTACTCCATTCAGCAGCCAAAGCAATCTCCCTAAAGTATTGGTCTGACCATGATCACTCCATAAACCCTCAATAAAACCTTAATGGGTCTCTAGGATCAAATTTGTCATTTAAAACTTTCACAACCTCACTCCCTTATTGCTTCTCCCAGACTTCTAATCCATCACTTCCCTCCTCATACTGTATAATAAAGCTACATTGGTCTACTTATTCTTACATACATACATAATTCTGCCTTCTTACTCTGTACCTTTGGACTGGCTGGACCCCATACCTAGAATGCTCTTGTTCATTTCTACCTTGCAGTATTTCTGGCTTTCTTTAAGAATCAGAACTCAAATCCAGTCTTTAAGAACCCTTTCTTAGCCTCTCACCCCATTTCCCAACTATCAGTGCCTTCTCCTCTACTCTGGGTATATCTTTTATGTACCTGCTTATTTACATGTCATCTCCTCAATTAAAACATGAGCCCCTTGAGAAGGACTAGTTTAACATTTCTTATATAATGTAAAATGTTCACATTCCTTAGTATACTGAATGTGTGTTGATTACTACTGTACCTTTTGGGGCTACAGTCTCCTTATTTGTGACATTAGGGGAATGGTCAAGCTATTTTCTAAGGTTGCTTCCTCCTCAACAGTTCTGTTATTCCAAAAGTACTACCCTGCCCACATTTAATTCCTGCTTTCTAGGAAGCAAAAGCAAGGACCCCATGGAGTTGTTTGTGCAATTATACATCCAGGACAAGAAGCTATAATTCTTTAGATATGATTTATAAAAATTCAGAAAGTGTAGAAAAGCAAAAAGAACACCATAAATAACCAGAGTAAAAGAGAGAAACTTACTGTTAGCTTCAATCTTCTCTTTAATTTCTTGAGTCATTGGCATCCATCATGGACAAGTACCAGAGAGGGGAATGAATCCTACCACATACTATACTTTATATCTAGTTGCCAGACCAAAATTCCACTACATTATATTAGTATGGTATAGTGGAAGGAGAAGCAGGATAGAATTCCTAGAGCAACAGCATCTTGGAGTCAAATAAAATCTGAATTTATTCCCATATCTGCTACTTACTAGCTCACTAAACTGACTCCCTGAACATCTTGCCTTTCCCAGAATTAGCTCATCACCTGAAATTTCATCATCATGCAGTTTGACTCAGCCTTGATACTCAGCACTTAACACCTTCACATACCTCTCATCTCTCATTGTAGGACAGAACAATAAATGCCTCTGAAAGTCTTCCCTTTATAGGGAATTTCTTTAGAGACTTTTATAGGGCTCAGAACTTTGCGGGTAACTTCATTTATATCCCCATGTTTCTGCTTGGTTTCAGTGCCACAAATATCAAAGCTAGCACCAGGTCCTCTCTCCCTCCTCTTTTTTTATGTTCCTTTTTGTGTATTTTCTTTTCCTATTAGATTGTAGGGGCAACTAGATGGCTCAGTGAATAGACAACTAGACCTAGAGTCAGGAAGACCTGAGTTCAAATTCACCCTCAGACATTTACTAGCGGCATGACCCTAGGCAAGTAACTTAACCTCTGTTTCCCTTGATCCACTGGAGAATAAATTGACAAACTACTCCAGTATCTTTGCCAAGATAATCCCAAGTGAGGTCACTAAGAGTTGGACACAACTGAAATGACTGAACAATGACAATTAGAATGTAAGATCCTTGAAGGACTTAGTACAGTCCTTAGCACATAGTAGACACTGAAGTGTTTATTGACTGTTGATTAGTATGACCATGGGTTCTCAACCTCAATTTTTTTGAGGGTAGTAATATTTAGTGTCCCAATTGCGAATCAAGATCTGTTTCATTTCTGACTTAGTCTTCCCAGAGCTTGGTATTTCCCGTGGCTTTCACAGAGTAAGAGCCTAAAAATTGCTTGTTGTGCAAATCAGTCAATCTATCAATGAACATTTATTAAGCACCTACTATATACCAGGCACTCTAAAAAGGCAAATGCCACCCCCGAATTTATAGTCTAAGAAGGAAGACCACAGGCAAATATATGCAAAGCAAGCTATATACAGGATAAATAGAAAATAATTAAAAGAAGGAAAGCACCAGAATTAAGAGGGATTGGGGAAGGTTTCTGAAAGAATATGGGATTTTAGTAGGGACTTGAGGGAAGTCCCAAGTCACCCTTTAGCTCTAGCATTCCAGGATACTGTGACAGCAGATTAATTGTCAAGAGCTGTGTTTTTTTCTTTCATGATTAACTATCCCTAGGAGTACTAAAAAACAAAACAAAACAAAACCAGCAACAAACTAAAATTGGCAGCCCTCTGCTATCCAGAAAACTACAGCAATAAAAATAAGTCCTGTAGTCACAGGGATCCTCCTCTGGTGTCTTTGTGATTGATATGATGTTATCACAATATATTATGGGATGTTTACAGCAAGACAACTTTCTAGCAGCTAGAATTATAACCATAGTAGATCTCTATTACTTTAAGGCTTGAAAAGCCTTCCAAAGATTTTATCTCTTTTGAGTTTCACTATAACTCAATGAAGTAATTACTGTGGATATTATCCCCCATTTTACTGATGAGAAAACTGGGGCTGTGATAGGTTGAATTCCATGCTTACATGTCAGGAGTTGAATTTTAACCCAGATCTCTCTTACCTCCAAGTCCAAGCTCCATTTCTGATGTGCTATGTAGCCAACTCTAGCCTAAAAATTAATATCATATCCCTTTCATGACATTTTCATAAATTATGGGATACTTTCTTTGGAGTTATTTTAAAATTCACTTGTTTTCTTTTAAAATTACAGTTGGACATAATGACTGTGAACTACCTTGATGGGTGACATAGGAAACAGATCTGTAATTCTTGTGTTTTATGGAAATTTTTTGAAAAGTCTCACTTCAAAAGAACCGCTTGTAAAATTGAAATAATTTGCTAATAATTGGTCCTTTCATAAGTGCCATATTTCCTTGAGTAAAGAGGTATTTGAAATTGTCTACTCAATTTCTTTGACCATGAGTTATGAAGATTAGTAATAATGAAGATAATTAGGTAAAAGTGATTTGCTTTTTGTTTTCATCATCCAAGTTGTGATGAGAATATTGCTATGCATGGGATCAAAGAGTGG
>JAQQSW010007587.1:0-13666 GCA_028646575.1 Pseudocheirus occidentalis | reverse complement strand
TATATGGTTTGGCCCCAATTTTCCCTTCACTATCACCATCACCACCACCACCACCATCATCATCATCATCATCACCACTACCATCATCATCACCCCTCCCCTCCATCATCATCCTCTTGGACCCTTACATTTTGTCTGTATCCTGCCTAAAGTGTTATACACAGACTAGAACATAATTCTTTAGATTTTGTTTTCCTAGACCAAGGGGCAATGCAACTATTGCCTCCCTCCTTCTGCACACTCTATCTCTATTAATGAAGCTCAGAATCACACTGTTTTCCCCCTCTTCCCTGTTATCTGCCACTTGGTCTCTTATTGAGCTTGCATTTCATGAAAATTCTCAGATCTTATCCATTTCATCTGTTTTCTATTCACACCTCTCCCACCTGGTACTTTGGCAGTAAATTTTTGAAAGCCAAGTGTAAGATTTTACATTTATTCCTCCTAAATTTAATCTTTGCTTTGTAGGTTGCAAAACTGGACACAAAATTCCACCTATGGCCTTCAAGTTTAATATTCTTTCCAAGTCCATGCAGGAGGATGTTGAGTGGGGCTCAGAACTGAACAGGAGAAAGAGAATTGGTTGGCCTCTATTTGCAGTATTTCACAAGACTTCCAAAAATCCCCAAATGATCCCTTGAAATCTCATCTTTTTCAAAATTAGATTTAAAAAAAATTTAAATTTTTCAGTGATACTATTGTTTTTCTACTACATACATTTCTGAATATATTCTTTTTTTGCTTTATATCCAATCAATCTGTCAATGAGAATTTTTAACGGACTTACTATGTGAGTTGCTGAAAATCTAAATAAAAGAATGAAACAAACTCTACTCTCAAGGAGATTACATTCTATCAGAGGAGAAAATATGTATGTTTACAAGGATGCATAGAAAAAAAGATGATACATACAAGCTAGTAGTGAGAGAAGGTACTAACAAGTAGGTAACCATGCCTAAAATGGCACTTGGAGGAGAGGAGAGGAGAGGAAAGGAGAGGAGGGGAGGGGAGGAGGGCGTACATTTCAGGCAGAGTCGACAGGTAATTCAAGGGCATGGGAATGCGAAGTGGAGTCCTGTGTGAAGAACAGAAAGAACACCAGTTGGGCTGGATCAAACATTGCAGACCATGTCCAGAAAGCCACCCCTTGTTACAAAAATTAAAAAAGAAAGAAGGTTAAAGGACTTAAACCTAAAGAAATGCATCCTGTGTGTCTGACAGTGATATGTGATGTTCCACATTGAAGTTTCCACCTTGGCAAATTAGGGAGGAAGGTGGATTTTTGTAGCCTTTACAACGGTTGGGTTTGGTCATTATAATAATTGAGTATTCAGTTTCAAAACCGATATCTTTTTAACATCCATAATCTTCTGTGAAAGCTACATAAACTCAAAATCACCAGTGTAACAAGACTGATCTGACACTCAGTAGGAGGTTGGGTTCTCAGAGCCAAGCTGCCTACATCTCTCCTCCAGGATATTAGGGTACTCTTGAGGGTTTTGGGGTATCTTTCTCTAGTGTTATTGACTTAAGTCCCCCTTCTAGGGTGTTTCCACCCACTGTTAAGTGCCAGTGAGTGATTAGTGACTCAGTTCCTTTAATCGATAGTCTTTACAAAGGAATATGTACTGTTAGGATAAAGTGGGAAGAGGAAAACATGTATCCCTCTACTCTCTAAATACCAGGGGTCACACTTGGGATCAAACTTAAAACAGTTTCTACCTAGCAGTGGCACAACCAAGTTCATTTCACTACAAAATAGAGCTGGGTCCTTCAGGGGCCTAATGTCTAGGATCCCAGGCTGCAGAGCTTTGGGGGTTGGGCTGTGAACAAGACCAGTGATCCAGGCTGCACCAAGATCCCAGATGGAGAATTGAAAGTCAACTTTAAGACCAATCCCTCCATTGGACAGATGGGAAGATTGAGGTACAGAGAGCTGATGCAGCTAGTAAGAATGGGAGGCAAGTCCTCTGACTCCAAAGTCATATTTTTACCTCCTCAGAGCTAATAGGAATTCTATTTCTGGGTCCTATGGAAAAGGGCCTTTTAATACAAGGGCCTCAGGGTGGTTAAGATGGTCCTCAATATTGGCCTGAGAGTGTTTCCATCCTATCAGCTACAGACACCCTTGGAGGATGTGCTCTCAAAGTTACAGAACTGGTAAGGGAGTGAGTGTTATTGGAACATAGCAAGCTTGGTGAAGGTCATCGATTCCAGAAGTCATTCACTTTCAGTGTCTTAGTTCAACAAACATTTATTAACCCTGTACTCTACATTAGGCCCTTTTCTGAAGCTGGAGATAGAGACGAAAAATAATTGAGGGCTTGCCTCCTAACGACCTAAAATTTAATTAAGTCAAAGAGAAACAGATACATCTATCTATAGGATTTCCTGCACCGATGAAACCGAATAGAGACAGATGAGAGAGTCAAGGAGGAAGGGAGCTGGGAAGGAGGAATACTTTTGTTAGTCTCTTGAAATCATGATTGGTCACCACTTTTCTCAGAGTTCTGAAACCCCTCCAAATTGTTTTCTTTTAAATGATTGTGGTCATTGACCGCTAAATATTCCTGGAAGGAGGATGGCATTGGAATGCTTTTGCCAATAACCAGTTAGAGTCACCTTTATATGAAGTCACTCGAACTTCCCAGCTGCTAGCAGAGACGAAGGACATAAAGAGAGAGAAGAAGGTGGCAGCTCCTCTTTCTGCCCTCCAGAAGAGAAGGGCATCTACCTCCTACAGAGATAATGATGTGTCACAGAGAAAATGAAGGGTCAAAGCGCTCCTTGATGTTCTGTCCTCCAAGACAAAGGAAGAAGCAGGTCAAGAAGGCACAATAGGAAGAAGGGGGTGGAGGAGCCTCCTCTTCTGTGAAAGCATATGGAGAGAGTTTGAAGAAGAGACCAGATCCTTCAGAGATCTACTCCTCCCATTCTGGTTAGGATATCAGCTCTGCAATATGCCTCTTCTTGCTAAGATCTGCTCAGCTCTGACTTTTTGATGGTTGTCAGCTACATCTGAAGCTTCCTTTCCCAAGGGATATGCCAGTTTTGAATAAAATTTTACTCTGTTCACTCCAGGAAGCTGACTCTTCAATCTGTTCACTTGATTCCCTGGGACTCACCATTTTGATTGTAACCAAATGGAGAATCTTTCTGCCTTGTCTGTTCCATTCCAGATAGCTGGAAGGTAAGGGTGAGAGCCAGCAGTTAATTTTGACAGTGGCATGGATGGCTCAGCATATGGACTCCTGCAAGAACATCATTTTGGCAGCTGTGGATTGTAAAAGTGAATGACTGGCAGGAGGGAGACCCCTTAGCAGGCCATTACAGTAGACCAAGTGAGATTCCCAAAGCCCTTAATAAGTGGTGGAATTGGGAGCAGAAAGAACAGATATTAATGATATTGCTGATGTGTAATCTTTGGCTCTGGGTCCAATCCATCTTCTGCATGATGGTTCTTTGAATACTTGAAGATTACTATAATGTTCCCTTCCCCTCCTCCAAGTCTTCTCTCCTCTGTGCTAAACATCCCTAGATTCTTCACTGATGCTTGTATGGTGAGGTGTCAAGACCTGTTTCCATTCTAATCACACTCTTCTGGATGTTCTACAGCTTGTCAATAGCCTTCCTGAGGTGTGGTCCCTGGAGTTGAGTGCACAGCTCTAGATGGGGTCTGATCAGGGCAGGGGACAGCAGGACTAATACTCTGCCTCTTCTAATGTCTCTAGCTTAGTATTAATTTTTGAGGCAGTGGGGAGAATTTTCATTCAGCGTATGCCTGGGTATTTCAGAGGGCTAGAGAGCAGCATAATGAGCCAAGAGCTCCAGAGTCCAAATCAATAAAAATCAATTAGCTGTCTGTTTATGCACAAGATTAAAATCACAGTCACAATTCTGAGGGGGGAGATGACGGGAAAATAACTATGTCAAACCAAGATATAGACACAGAGTATTCTAATGAGCCTGAAAATCTATACCAGGCCACAATGCTCGAAATTCCATCATTAGGATTCCTTCCATTTGGCTGAAGGCTCTGCTCCTTGTTAAGAGGACAATCCCCATGGCCTATGGCTCAGCATCTTTAAAGCTGAAGACTCAACAAGGGAGAAGCTGATGGTCCCAGGTGTAACTGGTCACAATAATCCTCACGTGTGACTGAGAACAATTCATGTAAGTGTTTGGCAGTCATGCCTACCTGGAAACAGTAAGGGTTTTGCTTTAAATGCCAGCTCTGAAGATTCTTTCAGTGCTGATGATCTGATGGACTGCTTTCCAACTCTTTGGGGGGTATTATTTCAAAACATTTTCTTTTGAACTTAATAAATATAAAAATGAATATTTCATTATATGAAGAAAAATAAAACAGGACTTATGTGTGAAGCTGTGAATTTCAGTCATGTATAGCACCTTTGCCTTTCTGATACATATATTTTATTGGGGTTTTATGGAGGGATGTACTTCAGATGTAACTTTGGTAGTTCCAACATTGTCCTATTTATCTGTGTTCCCTTATGATCTTCCTTCTGATTTTCTCCATTTAATTTTTGAAATGATTCACTGACTCCCTTCTTCCTTCCTTTTTATTAGCATCACTATTATTACATTCTCCATCCCATTCCTTCTCCTAACTCTCTATCCCCCAGAAAAAAGTCCTCCTTTGTAACAAATAAGCTGCAAATTCACACTTGGCTGTGTCTGCAATTACATTTTGTACTTTTAATACTTTACCTCTCTGAAAAGAGGAGGAAAGTATGAGTTATCATTGGTTTTCTGGAGTTATCATTTGCCTTTGGGGTTGTAACACCAGTGAATATGGTGGATGTGGGTAGATGTCCCTATGAAGGGTACATTTGGCTCACTGTTGCTACTGACCTCTCCTCCCTCCTCCTTTTGTCTTTGGATTTAAGCAGCTACACATTATTAACAAGTGACTCATTTTTCAGTCAAGGCACAATAAAATGGTCCCTCAGGTTTGCATACACCCTGTCTCTATTGATTTGTGGAGTCTCCATTAAATTAAAAGAAAAATAAAGAATATGATCATGATAACTCAGAGCCCCCACTTAGGAAAATTCCCGACATTTAGGCAGAGGTTCTTAGGTTAAATTCATATTTATCTCTGGATTACCTCTGGCCTCTTTGTGGCTAAGGAAAAATCTGGGTTACAGTAAACATTTGGGTAAAATAATGTCCTTTTATAGACTGGAGGGAAAGTTGAGGAATGAGCAGACATTTTCTTGCAGCTTCCTTTAGTTCTTGAAGAGGTGGGTACAACTGGTGGATTTAGCCTGACCCTATTGCTCCAAGATGCCTGGAGGGGATAGCTTTCCTAAATCTCTTAATTTTCTGTGACATCCCAGCTCTGCTTCTCCTTTCTCTTTTTTCCTGTTGTTTCTGTGCTGTTGATTCTTTCTTGATTAGTCAACGTGACCACTATTTCCTCTGTAAGTGTCCAGTTTTCTGCCTCTCACCCTCTCCTCCTCCTTTTCTTCCTCCTCCTCCCTTTCCTCCTCCTCCTCCTCCTTCTTCTTTTTCTTCTTCTTCTTCTTCTTCTTCTTCTTCTTCTTCTTCTTTTCTCTCTCTCTCTCTTTCTCTCCTACTCCTTAGCATTTATTCATATGGTGGGTTATTTATGACTTTTCTTTCTTATTTTGTGAAGTATCCATTCATATCCTTTATCCCTTGACAAATGATTCTTGAGTTCTAAACCAGTCAAAAACACTTACTAGCTGTGTGACCCTGGGCAAGTCACTTAACTGCTGACTGCTCCAGTGCCCAATCTATGCATTGGATTCTAAGATAAAATATGACAAAAGCTGACCTCAGAAGCTTACAGTCAATTGAGAGAATGTGGAATGTGCACAAATTGCTATCATGTAGTCTTAGATTTAGATCTGGGAAGGATCTTAGATGTAATCTAAGTCCAACACCCTCTTTTCTCACTTTTACAGAGGAATGAACTGAAACCAGCTAAGTCAAGTGAGCCCTACTTAAGGTCCACAGGTGGCCTGTCAGTCAGGATTCACACTGGGGCCTCTGGCTCTAAATCAAACACCATTTCTACTTACTAATCTGTGTGGAGTCTCTTGATATGAAGTCAGTAGGGTAATGAGGGTAGCAATGAGCCAAAGAACTGAAGGAAACTTGAAGGAGACAGAATTTACCCTGATTTTTTATGAGTAGTAAGGGGCAGGGAAAGGGCAGGAGCAGGAGCCTCAGACAGGACCCTACAAGCTCTGTCTCCTCTTCACATGCCTAGTCCCAAGTTCTGACACTTGGGGACTGAACTAGCCACCTACACACACAAAAAATCTGGCCCTAATTTTGTTTCCCCAATTAAGGAAACAAACCAACTGTTGAAACAAAACTAATTAGCTCTGAGCCTTCTCTCTGCCTGGCTGCTTTTGCCCTGGGACAACATTTTATAGACTACTTATGGTCCCTAACACTGTCCCCCATCCCCCTAACCCAACACCAGGCATTTATAATGGAAACACTGACAAGCTTAGCCCCACTCTGGCCATAATGGAACCCACTCTACAAGTGGCTAATTACCTAAGGCATAAAACACAGCCGGCCCTGGGTGGGAGGCAAGGGGTAGGGGGTGTCCTTGAGAGCTGGCGCTTTGAGTGTCTGAAGGTGATGGTGCTGACAGAAAGCCATTTTATGTCATTTTTATAAGGTTGGGTCTTGCAGGGCTTTCAATAATGACTTGTATGTTGCCAACAAAACCCAGTAGGAGGAAATAGCACAAAGAATTCAACTCAAAAGAACTAGAGAGTAGAGAAAATATGGGTCCAGCTACTAAAACACAGGAATTTTGTGGGAAAAAAAATACAAAATAGTCTTTATAGAAACCAAAAAGATAGCAAGGATTGGTGACATGGGCTGAGGAAAGGTGAGGCAGGAAGGATAATGTGGTGGTTCTGAACCTGGGGCATTGCAAGGGTGGTGCTGGTCTCCATAGAAACAAAGAGGTGGGGAAGAGGGGTTGTTTTGGGGTGGTGAGAGATAATGAGCTCCATTTGGGCCATGTTGAATTTGAGGTGAAAGAAAAATAGGTAAAATTGGAATTCCCCATGTGACGCTCTTCCTTCTTCTCCACCTTCATGACCCCATGCCAGGAAGGCTCCTTTTTAGTCCATCCCCTTCTGCTTCTGACCCCAGGTCATGATCTCCCTCACAATGGTCTCCTGGTATCCCAGAGTCTCTGCCTATAACTGCCAGCATCCCAAGGTCTCTTCCCATGAATCCTTTGAGGATAGGGACTTCCATTTTGCCCTCATAGTCCCATTACCTAGCACATTATTAGGCTCTTAATTGTTGATTGCCCCATAATCTTGAATATTGAATCTGTCTCTACTCTTAAATAGAATTTGTCTGAAAAAAAAAAGATTTGAGGGACTGCTTTAGGATGCTTGACCCAGTGTCAAAATTGCTAGGTTTGACCCCTAGCTGCTAGGCTTTAGGCAATCTTCTTGTAATCCAATTTCTTCAGATAAAGCACAGCCTTTTTGGGGGTATTAGGTAACTCTGATAAGAGACTGTAAAAATTCTGTATTTAAACATAATCTCTGATAATTTTGCACAATTCCCTAGCAGAGTGACTTGCAGGCATTGAATGTCTGACATCTGAGGGAGTGTAGAGGAGCCACGCATCTGCTTCCGCACTTTGGGCAGGTTCATCCACCTCCCAAGCCCAGATTCCTTGTGTATAAGAGGATGAGATTTTTTTAGGTCTCTTTCAGCCCCAACATTCTGTGATCATTCTACTCTACATCTTACAGATATGGAGACTGAAGGCCAAAGGGGTCATCCTCCCACCAAGGGCTGAGTTAAAGCAGGTTCTTCCCAAGTCCATTCTGTCCCTCGAGATTCCGAGATCCTTGTGGAATATAGCTCTGTGTGGGAGTTACTGTTGTTCAGTAGTTTCAGTCATCTCATGACCCTATTTGGGGGTTTTCCTGGCAGAGATCCTGGAGTAGTTTGCCATTTCCTTCTCCAACTCATTTTACAGAGAAGAAAACTGAGGCAGACAGGATGAAAGGTCTTATCCAGGGTCACACAGCCAGTAAGGGGCTGAGAGCAGATTTGAACTCATGAAGATGAGTCTTCTTGATTCTAGGTTCAGTGCTCTATCCACTGTGCCATCTAAGGGAGGTGGGTAGCATCAATATTATCATTCCCTATTTATGGATAAGGAAACTGAGGACTAGAGACCCAGATTCTTCTAGGAACAGGGTCAAGCTTTGAGTCACGGTCATCTGAATATGTGTTCTCTATTGAATATGTGTTCTCTGTTGAATATGTGTTCTCTGTTGAATATGTGTTCTCTGTTGCCCCATGGTTTAATGGATGGCCATCTCAGGGAAGCATGTAACAAACTTGAATATGAATTTACATAGCCCAGTGAGTAGTGGATAGAATGAGCCCACCAGAAACTGACAGATAAATGAAAGGACACATCGCCCTATAGTGCTGCTGCTGCTGCTGCTGCTGGTAGCTGGTATTTCTATGATGCCTTAAGGTTTGTAAAGTGCATTACATGAAGTGACTCATTTGATGCATTTTAAGAGGTCATGTGGACTAGCTCAGAGACCATTTGCATTTCATTTGGGAAGACCCAGATTTACAGCCTTCCTGACTAAGCTCTAAAAGTCTCTCTGAGCCTAGTTTCCTTCTTGGTCAAATGGGGATCACATCCCCCATGCTGGACCTCCCGGGGCCGTCCTGAGGCTCCAGTGAGATGGGTGGGCAAGGACACTTTGGAAACCTCACAAAGCTGTACACATCAGCTGGTGGTGTTCCCTTCTCCTATATCTTTTTAAATGATTCTTTTTTCTTCTTCTGTTTCTTGGTCCCTCTTCTTCCCCTTTCAGGTTAATCCTGTTCTGCTCCAACTTTGGTCCTGTACTATTGATCTTGCACCCATAAATTCCTCTTAAAAACCAATATTTACAGCCTCATATTCCAGGCACCCAGCCTTAAGCAACCCATCAGGGGATTAGTAAAATCTTTTAAAGTCCCTTTTATTGGTTCATCTTACTAACACTCAGCAACAAAACAGAGTGGGCTGCTCAGGACTGGAGCTGCTTTGTGACCTTTCCCTCCAGTGACAGAGGGATGGCCCCCTCTTAAAGAGCTTTGGCTCATCGGGATTTTCTTGATCTGATTTTTTTTGAGGGTGGGAGGGTGGGAGAGAAGGGAGGCGGATTCTTTATTGTAGCTATGCTCTGTGATAAAGAGGTAACAAAAGCTTGGCCACTGTGGGATAACCTCACAGGGAGGAAGGCCAACAAGGGATTTAATGATGTCCTAAATCTGGCCTGTTCTAAGCATCCGTGACAACAGTGTTGGACAATAGAAAGAGGGTTAGATGAAAATTCAGGAGGCCTGGGTTCTTGGCTCTGTCGTTGGCTTGGTCTGTGATCTTGGATAAGTAACAGCCTCTCTGGGCTTTAATTAACTGGTTTATAAATTGATGACCATGCTGGGCATTATAATCTGCATGGGTTCTTTCTAGTTCTGATATTTTATGGTATT
The DNA here is from genome assembly GCA_028646575.1 of Pseudocheirus occidentalis. Taxonomy (NCBI): domain Eukaryota; kingdom Metazoa; phylum Chordata; class Mammalia; order Diprotodontia; family Pseudocheiridae; genus Pseudocheirus; species Pseudocheirus occidentalis. The sequence continues at coordinate 4,120 of JAQQSW010007587.1, read as the reverse complement.
AAACCTTTTTTTTTTTAAAAAATAAAAGATAGGGCTGCTAGGCAGCTCAGTGGATGGAATGCTTGGTCAGAAGTCAAGAAGATCTGAGTTCAAATCTAATTCTGACACTTATTGGCTGTGTGACCCTGAGCAAGTCACTTAACCCACCTGCTTCAGTTTTCACATCTGTAAAATGGGGCAATAACACTTACTCCCCAGGACTGCTGTGAGGATCAAATGACATAAAATAAACATCAAGAAATACATAGAAGATGGCCCTTGAGCTGACTCTAGCTATAAGGAACTAGGGATTCTAATAGGAAGAGGTAAAGAAAAAGGCAAAGACATGGAGGTTGTCAAGATATTGGCCCCCTCAATGACGATAGGGCGTTCAGAAGAGGGGAGGGATTTTTGGGGAAAGATAAGGAGTTCTTTTTTAGATACGTTGCATTTGAGATGGCGATTTTGAAATACCTACTAGACAAGTGGAGATGTAGGGCTGGAGTTCTGGTAAGAACTGAGGATGGTTGGGAGGGAGAGCATTCCAGGCATCAGATGCATGGAAGGGGAGGATGTGCTGTGGGAGAGATCAAGGGCTTGTCTGTTGGGTGGTGATAATTAAAGCCGTGCCAACTGATGAGATCAAGTGAGAATCACACATAGAAGATGGTGGACCCTCCTTTGCTATGGTGGTCTTTGGGCTTGCCTCAGTTATGGAATCCTTGGCCAACCTATGCAATATGATGGAAGGATAGGAATGAAGGTCCATACATGCACTGTGAGGCTTCACAGGCCTGTGACAGGATGGCTAACTACCACACCTCACTTTGGGGAGGGGACCATGGTTTGTGTGCACATGGTCACAGCCAGGCTTATTTCTATATCCTGTGTCTGCCTGTCTCTTTCTCTCTATCTGTTTCTTTTGTCCTCTGGACCAAGCTCATTCACTCACTACCATCTCTCTCACATGCTGCTTTCCCCCCTCCCCAGACTCCTGATAGTATCTCCCCATGAAGGCACTAAGTATCTCAGGAGGAAGGAGAAAACTCAGTATGTCCTGCTACGGCAGCAACCACATTGGCATACCCAGGATGGCTGCTAGTACAGGTTCTTTGATCTGCTCTTCTAAAGGAGAGTAATTTTAAAGGGGTCAATAATCTTACTTTCATTATACACACACACACACACACACACACATACACATACATATATTTATGTATGTATACACACATACATAGTTTACTTAGTTCAGGGGAAAAAAATCAGTAACTTCAGAGAAAATACAAACAGAAATTATAAGCAGGAAAAATGCAGACAGAGAAAAATAACACAAATCAACAGACAGGGCTTCTAGCTGTCTGACCAAACTATACATATGTAGTTACCAGAGAGAGAAGCACCAGCATCTGGGTTTTCAGAGCTGAGGAGGGGGCGTCCTTAATAGTTATCCAGAGTCTCATCTGGCCAAATCACAGAGTACTCTTCCAATGAATTAGTTCCAAAGCAAAATCTCGCCTAGAGTATATATATGTGTGTGTGTACACACATATGTATGTATATATGTATGCACATATACACATACATATACACACATACACACATGTGCACACACATGCGCACGCACACACACATGTACCCTTCTTCAGAGCCAGAAGGCATTACAACTCTCCTGACTCAGTGCCTAATTATAAATTAGCAAAAGGTGTGAAAACCTTCCTATAAGCAAGCCTCCCCTAAGCAAGCTTCCCTTAATGGGTTCCACATGAGACCAATTAATAATGGGTGAGGAAGATTTTCTATCCCATTAACATTGCATACACTCATGGCAATCTGGGAAATACCACTTAGAGTAGGGGTCATTAATATGGGATCCATGGATCCCCAAGGAGTCTATGGATAGATTTTAGGTTATCATAAACTTGGATGGGAAAAATTACATTTTTATTTCTATGTCATTGGCCTCCTTTGCAATCCTGCATATTTTACTTTATACAGTTACAAACATGATTCTGAAAAAGAATTAAAACAAAACAGGATTCTGAAAAAGGGTTCATAGACTTTTCCAGAGTAACCAAAGGAAGTTTGGAACCCCTGACTTAGCAAAACTTGGGGTTGTATTAATTCAGAGACTTACACCCCTTACATGTAGCACACACAGAGAAGCAAAAGTAGCTATTGGGGCAGAAATGAATAACAATTAGAATCACCAGGGCAGGTTTTGTGGAAAATGTAAGGACTTCTGATGTTCCTGCAGTGAATTGGAGGATTATATGGAGAAAGGGTTGGGGAAACTCACCTGATGACCTCAACAGCTCTCTTAGGGTCAGTGGTCATATGTATGTCAATGACTCCCTGATCTACAACTCCTCCTAGTCTCTCTCCTGACTCCAGTCCCAAGTCACTTTCTGTCTCTTAGGCATCTTTAATTGGATGTCCTTGAGATATGTCAAATATAACCTGTTCAAAACTGAACTCAGTATCTTTTCCCCAAAGCTCCCCCTTCCAGATCTCCCTCTTTGAGGTCTCCCCCATCCTCCCATTCCACAACCTTGTAATCTAGGTGTCATTCTTGACTTTTCCCTCTCCCTCATCCCACAAATACAATCATTTTCCCCTCTCTCCATATTTCTTGGACTCATCCCCTTCTTTCTATTCCTGTAGCTTCCACCCTAGTTTAATTTTTACTTACTCTTGTGTGGACAGAGGCAAAAGGCTCCTATCTTGGTTGCCTTGTCTCAAGTTTCTCGGCCTTCCAATTCTCCACTAAGGTGCTAAGCTAATCTCCCCTTTACAACTTCATTGGCTCCCTCTTACTTTCAGGATTGAATCTCAAGTCCTTTGTTTGACATTCAGACCTCTTCACAATCTGGACTCTTCCTGCCTTTCTATTCTTCTTACTCTTCACTCTCCTCCCCTCATCATGAATCTGCTCATCCTGGTTTACTTGCTGTGTTCACACACATGACCACCAGACCTTCCTCTCTATGCCTGGAATGAACTCCCTCCTCATGTCTGCCTCTTAGAATCCCTAGTTTCCATCAAGACTGCTCAAGAATCACTTTTTATATTCAGTCTTTTCCTACGCCCCCAGCAATTAGTGCTTCCTCTCCCAAACTAACTCTTATTAATTTTGTATCTATTTTGTCTGTGTTCATACAAATGCATGCTGTCTCTTCCATTAGAATGTAAGATCTTTGAGGTCAAGGACTATTTCAGTTGGTCATTCACAAACATTTATTAAAAGTTTCTATGTGCTGGGTCTTGTACTAAGCCCTGGGGATACAGAGAAAGGCTGAAAACAGTTCCTACCCTCAAAGAGCTCACAATTCATTGAATTGGGAAGACTAGATAAAAACAAGGATGTACAGAAAAGATATATGTAGGTTAAATTGTAAGTGATCTTAAAGGAAAGACTCTTGTATACATGGGGACCATGAAAAACTTCTTATAGAGGGTGGGATTTTTTTTTTGGTCTTAGTACACAGAGTACAATGTTGGGCACAGAGCAGGTGTGTTTGCTGACTGGTTGTAAAGGATAGTCTTAATTAGAAGAATAGGAAGAGTAGATATACAAAGGTAGGAATAAGATGCTGATCACTCTTTATTCTTTCTCTTGGAAATTACATTTATTCCCAGGACTTCAGCTATTACTTCCATACAGATGCTGCTGAAGTATATATTTCCAGCCTTTACCTCTCTCTTGAGCTTCAGATACTGTTAGGTCTCTGATACCTCACATGGGGTGGAGACTCCTAAAGTGGGTCATTGATACTTCACATGAGATGTAATGGGTTGAACTGATCCTCAGCTGACAGGAGTGCATGCGATCACCTGGGGGTGGAATGCAAAGTCTGCACCTGTTTGCAATATGCAGGATTGTGCATGTCGGAAAAAAGTATCTCTCCACCTTCAGGATGATGCATGATTGGTTCGCTGTGGCACTGGCATAGCCAGGGGAGGGGTCCTAAGGGGCCCTGGAGAAAGGACTTAAATACAGGCTACTCGGAAGGCAGATAGAGTTCCAGCCACACCTGGCATAGAGAATGTACTCTCATTAAAAGCTAGAAGCAAGTCCTGTGTCCTGAGTTTTCTGTGCAGCTGTTTCTCCTGGAGTAAATGGGAGCCGGGGACACCCGAGGCC
>JAQQSW010007586.1:0-13667 GCA_028646575.1 Pseudocheirus occidentalis | reverse complement strand
TTATATAGTGATTTTTTTAAAAAAAAAGTAAATTAGAAAATTGGCAGAAATAATTAAGTTTAGTAGAGAAGAGGGATTAAGACAGAGAAATTTAAGGTCCAGAGCAGTGGTTCCCAACCTTCCTAATGCCGCTACCCTTTAATACAATTCCTCATGTTGTGGTGATCCCCAACCATAAAATTATTTTTGTTGCTACTTCATAACTGTAATTTTGCTACTGTTATGAATCTATCTGATATGCAGTATGTATTTTCTTTGCTACAAATTGAACATAACCCACAGGTTGAGAACCGCTGATCTAGAGAAAAATTGCCATTTCCTCTATTTCTAGAAGTCATATTGAACTCATACAGAAAATGAAAAAAAAATTCAATTCTAAAATATAAGTTCTAAAATAAAGAGACTTTCTAGGTGACATGGAAAATTGAAGGTTGACCAGTGAATAGTCAAGAAGATCCAAGTTTGAATCCTGCCTCAGACACTTACTACCAGTGTAACCCTGGGAATGTCATCTAACCTTTCTGAGCCTCTGTTTTTCTATTGGAAAAATGAGGGTAATAATAGCTCTATGTTATAGGATTGTTGTAAGGATCAAATGGCATAATTTGGCGAGCATTTTTCAAGCATTAAAGCAATATAAATATTAAATATTATATAAATATGATTTGTTGCTGTGTTATAATTATTATTGGTGGTAGTAGTAGTAGTAGTGGTAGTAGCAGTAGCAGCAGCAGCAGCAGCAGCAGCAGCAGCAGCAGCAGCAGCACTTAAATGTAACTTGGGAGTTCCAAACTGGAATCTAAACTACTAGGACTTACATAAGAGACTGGGCTTCTTGACTTCTGTGTTCCTTTAGGAGTTATTAACCCAAGTTGTTTTGTAAGGGACATTCCAGGGAATTGCACCAATTAGTATATTCCTGTGGTTCTTATTTGAAATGCATAGGAGAGAGCTCTGACATTTTTTCTTATGTCTGGTTTTAAAAGTGTAGGTGGCTAACAGTTAATGTATAGGAAGTATGCAGTTAGTCATTGAGGTTTCTTTTGGTTACTAAATGTTTTTTCAGAGTCACAGAATTGTAGTCCTACAAGGGACCTAAGGGGCTAGATAGTCTTGTTTTGTACCTGCACTTGATCTTTTCTGCAATGTAGATGACAAGTGATCATCTAGATTTTAATCTTTAAAAATTACCCCAAACTTGACAAACATCAGCAAGTATAAACAGTTCCCCATACAAAGAATAACAGAAAAAGAGGAATGCACATGAAGCCATGAAGCCTCCGTGTTATTAAGAAATAACACAGAACTCAATGGAAAATTTGATATAAAAGATCCAGAAGAAATAGAAAGAAAACAATAAAGACTAATGATAGAGTACTCATTGATGTCAAACTATTGATTCATTACCTGTATCACATATATACATATATGAAAATGTTATCGGTATTCTTTAAACTGTCACTATTACTAAGGTAGCTTGAAAGAAAAGTTGGAGTTGAATTGTGTATGATGGGGTGATCCTAAATAACAAAACTGGGTAGGACAAGGTAAAAAAGATCAATTGTATTTTAAAATGGGTTGTGAAAGAAAGAACTAATGCAGAAGAAGCAGGTGGGGTTGGAGGGCTGGTAATGTTGGAACTTACTCTCATCTAGATTGAAGAGGAAAGAATGTGTACATCTCAAAGGATGTAGAAGTCTTCTGAATTTGTAGAGGTGAGAATACTAGAAGACAGTGTGGGAGAGGAACTTTTAGAAGAGTATACAGATTAAGATTCAGGAGGTTGGGAGGAGAAGGTAAGGGAGGGACTTTGGGAAGTATGTAGATTAAGATTGGGAGTGGGGAGGAGATACAAGGAAAGGGTAAAAAGAGAAACTGAGAAAGAAAATAGTGAGTAAAACTAAGATGAAGGGAAATAGACAAATAGTAATAAAAAATTCAGTGTGAATGGGATATTTGTATCACCTCTCTTTTTTGTGGAAAATTATAGGAATGTCTATCAATTGGGGAATGGCTGAAGTGGTCATAGTATATAACTGTGATGGAATACAATTGTGCTATAAGAAATGGTGTGGGGGCGGCTAGGTGGCGCAGTGAATAGAGCACCGGCCCTGGAGTCAGGACTACCTGAGTTCAAATCCAGCCTCAGACACTTAACACAAAAAACTAGCCGTGTGACCTTGGACAAGTTACTTAACCCCAACTGCCCTCCAAAAAGCAAAAAAAAAAAAAGAAAAAGAAATGATGTGCTCAGTGATCTTAGAAAAAACATGGAAAGACTTGCACAATGAAGAGCAAAATGAGCAGAACCAAGAGAACATTGTATATAACTGCAATATTGTTTTAAGAATGACTTTGAATGAATAAGTCATTTTGAATATTATAAACATATAAATTAAAGATAAAGGACATATGAAGAAAGATGCTATCTGCATCCAGAGAAAGGACTGATAAATAGAAGTATGTAGAGAATAATTTTACACAACACACATTTGTATCTATTGGTAACCTTCTGGAGGATGGGGAAGAGTGGAAGGGAGAAAAGCAAAAAAAGAAAAAAATAGAAATTTTATTATATATTTAAAAGGAAGAGCAAGTTATACATAACAGATTTGTAGCTTATGTACAATCATCTTTTTTATCACACTATGTTATGGAAATGCTTGTTTTATTCCATAAACTAAAAAACGTAAATTAAAAAAATAATGGTACCATGAATTGCTTCAATGAAGAAAAATGGAAAAACTGAAGAAAAAGAAATAACCTGAGCAATTTGAAAAATTTAAACAAGTTTATTTGAAAAAATAATTCTCAACTTAAACACCCCCAAAATGCATTTATTCACATACCACTTGCTTAAAATATGTATATATATGTATATATTTTATAATAAATCTACATGCTACTTTTGAAATAGTACTGCTTGTCTCTGCCTTCTTCTGAATATCCTTTTGTACTCTTCTGTACATTAACAAAAGTTACAATGCCTCCTTTTTTTGTATTCTAGCATCACTATTGATAACTATTCTTCCACCACCTCTTCCTCCAGTTGAAAACCAGATCAAGAAAAAAAAATATCAAAACATATAAGCATAGTTAGTTAAAACAAATCCATACAGTGGCCATATCAAAAAATATATATTTATATATGTATATATGTATATATATATACATATATATATATATATATATATATATATATATATATATGTATACATCTCTGCATCTTGTGTCCATTACATCTCTGTTAGGAGGTAGGCACATGCTTCATTATAGGTCCTGCAGAGAAATAGTTAGTCATTGTATTGTTCAGAATTCTTTAAACTTTCAAAGTTGTTATCATTTGTGATGTTTTGCCCTTCTATGAAGGGTTTTCCTCCTTCTACTTACTGTGCTTTGTGTTAGTTAGTTCTTAACAATCAGAATTCTCTGAAATTGTTTCTTTCATCATATACGTGCAATAATAGACCCTTATGTTAACGTACTACAATTTGTTCAACCTTTCCCCAAAGGTCTCACTGGCAATCTAAGCCATATTCTTAGGTCCTACTTTTTTCATTTCTAAATTCTCTCCCTTCCTTCCTTCCTAGATCCTAAGTATTTTTGTTTTATTTTGTTTTTTGATTTTTCTCCTTTCTTTCTCCTTTAATTCCCCTTTCAAATTTAGGAAATTTGTTTGCTAATGACTATTCTATCCCCTTCTCCTTTTTAGCCCCTTAGCCCATATGTTTCCCCTTTGGGTTATTTCTATGCCAATCTCTTTGTGTATATGCTTTTTTTTGGTCAATTTCTGACAACAGTGATTTTGATCTGATACTTTCTCCTCCCACTCCATTTTCATATAGTCTTTTCATCCAGTCCAGCTATGCATACTCTGTTCATCCAACTTAACGAGGGATAGAAGTTGGACTTTCTTCTTCCTTTGTTCTGCACTGGTATATGCCTTTTATTCTCCCCTATCTTTTTACCTTTTCCAATGCTGGCTGAAGTTATAGAGCTGCTCTCTTCCTTTGGAGGTGCCTCTACATTTACAATAATTTTGGATACTGGTCATTGTTTTCTTTGATTCGCTCATATCTCACCTCTGGCTCCTGAGTTGGGGCTTTGTGATAGACCTAGTCTTTGCACTTTTGGAAGGGGAGGCCAGTTCTGCTTGATCTTGACATAGGTCCCTCCAGTTCTTGTGATGTTGTGACACCACTTCCTGTTGTGACAGCTCTCTTCCCCACATCTTTGAGGTTAGAGCACTGCGTCTTCAGGGACCTCTCTTCCTCATCTTGACTTCTATAGACAAAGTGGTCTCTGTCCTTTCCCTGCCATTCCATAGAACTTCCAAGGTTCTTACTGTGGGGCTTTCTCATCACTTTAGGGTTTTCTCAGGGAAGACTTTCTCTCTTACTGCTTCTGGTCACAGAGACTGGCAGGCTACACATACCTTGTCTCTGTGCTGATGTTTGATCTCTTTACTAGAGGGACCTTCTTTCCTACTGCTTGCAAGATTCTGACTGATGTTTTTTTTAATGAATCTTGGAGGTTAGAAGACTGACATTGTAATTTCTTATTGAATTTCCTGATCATTTTTTGGTCTAGTATGAACTTTTTAGGGTTTTGATGGAGTAGATGTGCAGCAGCTGGATGGTCTTTGTCCTGGAAAACTATCTGGGTAGGAACAATTAAAATGTCAAATTTAAAAAAATTTCTCTAACTTGAAAAAAAGAATATTTTTATTATTATAAATATATAACTTGTTTGCAAAGACAATTCCCTGAAGAAATAGAAGCTCGTACAAACAAATGCAAAAGAAATATTTTAAGGAGTAGAAATTCAGAAACACAAAATAAAAAAAAATCTAAATCCAGAATATATGCCCAACTATTTACCATTGGGATTTATAAGTACTGTTACTGGCAAATACATGTCTGTGTTTTTACATAGATGTTAGCTATGTAGCATGATATCTAACAAGTTAGAATATTTTGAAATTATACACATGAATATGTTGGTGAGACAACAATTTTTCTAATGAAAATTAGAGTTTTGGGGTGGTTAAGTGGTGCCATGAATAAAGCATCACCCTGGAGTCAGGAGAACCTGAGTTCAAATCTGGCTTCAAATCTGGTTTTTCACTTAACACAGAAACCAGCCATGTCACCTTTTAACCCCAACTGCTCAATCTTCAATCCTCCAAAAACAGAAAAAAGAAAGAAAAAAGAAAATTAGGCTTTTTAAAAAATTAGCAGAAGATCAAAAGGATTTCTTGCATCATGTAGAGTTACTCATTAGAGAACATCTAGGTGGCACGCTGGACAAAGCACTGGGCCTACAGGCAGAAAGATCTGATTTCGAATATAGCCTCAAACTAATTGCAACCCTGGGCAAGTCACTTAATTTCTGTATGCCTCAGTTTCCTCAACTATGAAATGGTCATCTTAAAAACCCATACCTCAATGGTTGCTGTAAGGATCTAATGAGATAATATTTGTAAAGTGTTTAGAACAGTGACTGTCCTGAAAATAGTCATTTAATAAATGCTTCTTCTTCTTCCCCCTTATATAACTTTGAAATTAACAAATTAATTTAAGAGGAAAAAGAAGTATACTGTTTTCAGCTATTGATATGATAGAAATGGTGCTTGGTAAATTATATACAGAGCACCTTAGAATGATTCCATTTGTGGATAATATAAAATTGCTTATTATTTTGAAGATATTTGATGTCACAATTGAGAAATTAAATTTTCCTCTTTGGTATTAAAATGGATGGAACAATAGAGTGGTTAAAGATGCTTATTTGATTACACATATAAATATGTTTTTGAAACATGTTAGTGAAGATTTGTTGCTTTATGAACCTCTTGGAAGCCATGCCATATCAAGAGATAGTTTAATGTCACTGATAGACTTATAAAATGACAATTTAAAAGTGCATTTATAAAAAAGTTAGAGCTATAGAAGCCATATTTGCAATAAAATTTGATATTTACAAATTATAAAACATCCACAGTGCACATGAAATAGAAGAAAGTCAGAAACATTACTCACTTGACAGTAACTCTCACCTTATTTTAAAGACTGAAATATTTCTAGATATGAACAGCTAAGGAAAACCTATTTTGCCATGAGTTAATGTGATCCATTTGGTATTCCTTCATCTGAGCAAGAATGGTTAGTAGACTTATCTTGTGATAATACATTGAAACAAGCATTTAAGCTTTCAAATCTTTTTTATTGTGAATAAATAATTTACTTGTTTGTCAAAATGATAGAAATTTCACTATTTTTCATACCATCTCATCCACATGAGACATTTTTCTGCTACATTTATTATAAAGGAAAAATCTCAGTCTTGTTTAGTGGTGGAAGTATAATTACAAATAGCAATATAATTAATGACATGACACTTTGAACCAATGTATCACATCAATAATATTATTAAAGTTATAATTTCATGCTATAAATAAGAACATTGCAGATGACTTTATTGGCATATATATGTTACTTTATTTTATATTACATTTAAGAGTTATTATTTTAAAAGTTATAAGAAATACTAAATTTTATTTAAATATAAGTTCAGAAAATTTATTGCATAGATCATTTTATTAAGATTGGGTGGGACAATATTTTTGTTAGCAAAAAGAAGCCGATACTATATAAATTTTAGAAACCACTACATCATGGTTTTAGTTGCCATTTTATAGTGTTGATTAATATAAATCTGAAATTCACTTGCCTTCCTAGGTTCTTTTCCAATTCCACCTCCTTGTGAAGTTCAATTATTGAACTCAAGTGTAAGACTTTACATTTATCCCTGTGGCTCAGCCTTCTGACCTGTAGATACCCTGTCATATCTTGACTTTGTCATGCAACCTCTTAGCCATCCCCCCAGCTTTGAGACATCTGCCAACTGAATAAGAATATCCAAGGCAAAGACAAAAACATAAAGCAACCTAAGACCTAGTACCAGCTAGTCCACGGGGTACTTCTCTAGAGATTCCTTCCGAGTTAACAAAAAACCATTAATGATTATTCATTGGGTCTTACATTCAACTAGTCCTTTATTCACCTAATTTCATTATTGTGTAGGTTATACCTCTACATATTATTGATAAGAATATTAGGGAAGACTTTGTCCAAAGCTTTTCTGAAGAGTAGGTAAATTATCTATCACATTTCCCAGATCGACTAGTATAATAACCCTGTCAAAAAAAGAAATGATGTTAATTTGTTCATTCAACCATTTTCCAAAGATGCCAAAGGGCATCTATTTTGTTTCAATTTGTTGCTACCAAAAACAGTGCTGTTATAAATGTTTTGGTGACACAGATATTTTTTTTGTTTGATCACTGGCCTCCTTGGGGTTTAGCAGTAAACTGGCAAGCAGTAAAATCTGTAGGACGAAGGACATGGGAATTCTACCCACTTTATTTACATGATTCCAAATTTCTTTACCAAATGGTTCTATTAATTCATAGTTCCATTAGCAATTCATTACTCTGTCTTTCTTTCTACATCAGTGGATCATCCCATCAGTGACCATTCTCATCTTCACTAATCTTTGTCTATTTGCTGGTTGTGAGATGAAATCTCAAAGTTGTTTTCCTTTACATTTCTCTTATTATTAGTTATTTGAAGTAATCTTTCATATGACTGATAATAGTTTACAATTCTTCTTTTGAAAACTGTCATATCCCTTAATCATTTATGTATTGGGGAATAGTTTTTTTAATCTGTCCTACAAGAATGAAATGGCATCAAAAGTACTAAAATTTCTATCACTTAGAAAACCAGTAAATTCTTTATTCATTCCTAACAAACCCCCCAAGATTTTCAAGCTGAAATTCCTCTTTATGTTAGTTGTATATGTATTTTGGATGCCAAATATTGTTCAGAGGTATTTGATACAATGATTGTTTCCTAGGCTTCTGTAGAGCCACAACAGCCAAGATGACAAACAGCAATGATAAGGGAAAAGGGGAGTGGGGAGGAACAAAGATCACTAATAATTGAGTCACTGCTACTTTCTCAGAAATTTGCTTAGAAATTCACTTACAGGTCTCTCACACACTGCCCTGTGAATTTTGTACGAATACAGTCTGGTTTCATAGTAGTACAATGACAACCTGTACCTTTGAATAATTAATGATAATAATAATAATGATAATGATCATAATCCTATCTATCAATTGATCAATCATCCATCCATCCATCCATCCATCCATCCATCTTTCCATCTATCTATCATTACCTATCATTGTCAGGCATTGTTCTAAGCCCTTTCCAAACATCTCATCTGATTCTCACAGCATCCCTGAGAATTGAGCACTATTATGATCCCCATTTTATGGTTGAGGAAACTGAATCAAACAGGCTAAGTAATTTCCCCAGGTCAAACAGCTAGTAAGTATCCTAGGACCAAATTTGACTCCACACCCACTGCTCTATCCACTGAACCATCTAGCTGCCCCTTTGAGTAAGGTGAAACTTCTTTTCTCTTAAGCTAGGTAGGGGTGGGAAGCTCAAACTCATATCTACTCCTCTGTATTAGTTATATCTTAGAGCTGTATCATGAGGACATCGATATTGTGTTCATAAAGTTCTCTGACCTCACATATATAACAGATATATATTGCTTGCCCTCTAAATGGGTAGGGAAGTGGCATAATGGAGAGAGAGAATTTGAAACTCAAAATTAAAAAATAATGTTAAAAATCAATCAATAAAAAATACACTGAAAAGGTCTGTGAAATATTGGGGTGAAAAGCTACTATAAAACAGTAACAGATGATGAGAAAGATGTTTCCAAGGACTCAGCAATATTCTGGATATGGATGGTGAGAGGACTGAAGTATTGAGGAAAGCTTTGAGATTGCAAACCTGGGTGACTGAGAGGAAGGTGGCAATAGAGAATGTAATAAGACAGAGATTTCCTTTTAAATCTTTATACTCTTTCTTTGTGCCACTCTTCCCCAGCATAGTATTTTACTTATTGTAGGCACTCACTGAACAGTTGTTGAATATTGAATGAATGTTCTACAATATAGCTCTTGTCAGTAATGTATATGTCTAATAGGGCTTAATAAAAAAAGTACAAGTCCCTTACTTCTTGGAATGAAGAGGAAGCAACACCCACCCTTTACCCATATAACTCATCTAAGATCCTGCAAGATAAGTTTAAACCTTGTTAAAACCCCTTCCAGAATCCCACCAAGTAAATGAAACTTATCACATTGTCATAGCAGGAAATGAACTTTGAAGTGTTTTAGGGTTCTTTAGTCAAGCAGTCCTGTAAAATAACATTCTTTTAAATAATGTTACAGGTATGAATAAATTGAAAACACAACCCCACCTCAAAAGGGATTTTTAGATAAACAACTCAAATCAGTCACAGTGACATTGACTTGACCCAGCACTTTGGATCCTTAACAACTTGGGAATTGCCTAAGTAGAATCATTCATTTTCAATTTCTCCAGAAGCTCCTTTCCATAAAGTAAAATATTATGTCTCTCCACTGAAATGTCCTTCTGGAAAGAAGTGAAAAAATGAATAAAAAGAATATAAGAGATGTCATTTACTGAATCCTAATTCCTCTGAAGTCTCCCTTCAACTCCCCAACCCAATCACTAAAAGCAGTATTGAGCCTGCTATTTCCTGAAGAAGAAGATATATTTGAAGAGTGAGAGGTGACCATTCAACAATTCTGTGTGTGTGTGCTTGGCAGGAAGGCAAAGAAATAGCAAATAGGATTTGGAGAATTATTTGCTTATGTCTGCTTCAAAGACTTCTTTGGGAAAAGCAATGTTTCTTCAAAATAGTGTCATCGAGTTTGTTTTTGAGAACCTCTTGTGCTCTGAATGTCACAACTATTTTTATTATATTTTGGTGCTTATGTTCTATAACTTTTATAATATGCTATGATTTCTGTCTGGTTCTGTACTTTTTCATCCTTATTTAAACTCATTCATAACAACTAAGCCCAAAGTTCACCTTTATTTCTGGCATTATTCTCTCTCAGATCAAAAATGAACTATCTGGTACACAATGAAAATTTGTTTCCACATTCATTCAGTGAAATTAAAGTTGGAAGTGAAAAAGCACTAGCTTGTACAAAGATACAAAACCCTGGTTTCAAGACAGGAATGGAACCTAGAACTGGGGATGAAACTTCAGTGATCTCAACACCAAATTGTCCCCTGCGTAATTGGGACCCCATGAATGGTTAGGGTTGCTTAGACATCTAGTCATTAAAGTTTTATTCATGGGGGGAGACTGAGTTGATTATGAGGAGGGGGACATAACACCAACAAGAAGCATCTGTTAAGTTCTTAATATTGCCATGTACTGTGCTTAGCTGGGAAAAGGCAAAGGCAGTCCTTGCCTTCAAGGAGCTCATGTTCTAATTGGGGAGACAACATACAAACAATTGTGTATGTGCAAGATACTCTCAGGATAAATTGGAGGTGGGCTCAGAGAGAAGGTTGATTTTTAACTGAGACTTGAAAGAAACCAGAAGATGGAGATGAGGAAGGAGAGAATTCCAGGCCTGGGGAACAACCAGTGAGTTAGGAGATGAATTTTCATGTGAGAGACTGTGAGTAGGTCATTGTCACTGGATTGAAGAGTAGGTTGAGGGGAGTTAAGTGTAATAAGACTAGAATGATAGGAAGGATGGAGGTTATAAAGGGGTACAAAAGCCAAACAGAACTTCATATTTGCTCTTTGAAGTTAAGAAGGAGACAATGGAGTTTATTGAATGTGTGTAGGGTAAAAGCATCTGACTTCTACTTTAGGAATTCAATTTGACAGTTGAAGAAAGGATGAGAATGGGGATAGGAGTGAAGCAAGGAGACTGAGCTGAGGCTATTATAGTAGTCCAGGTATGTTGTGATGATGCACCAGGGTGGTGGCAGTGTCAGAAGAGAGAAGGGAGCATTTATGAAAGATGCTGCCAAGGACTCAGCAATATTCTGGATATGGATGGTGAGAGGACTGAAGTGTTGAGGATTACTTTGAGATGGCAAACCTGGGTGACTGAGAGGAAGGTGGCAAGAGAGAAATTCAGAAGAGGAAAGGGTTTAGGGAAAGAGATATTGAATTTAGTTTAGGACATGTGGAGTTTAAGATGTCCAGAGGTGTCTAGTAGAGATCTCCACCCTACAGGTCAGTGGAGGAGTTAGGGCCAGGTAGGAGTTAGAGTTATCTCTGTATGTAAATGATAAGTAAATACATGAGAACTGATGAGATCATAAATCAAGACAGTATTGAAGGAGAAGAGAAGAGGGCCCAGGACAGAGCCTTAGAGGACACCCTTAACTGGTGTGGGGTATAACTGGGCTGAAGATCCAGCAAAGGAAACTGAAGAGTCATTAAACAGGTGGAGAAGAACCAGGAGAGAGCAACATCTAAAGCCATCAAAGACCAATAGTATCTGTATGTGCAGAACAGTCAAGAATGATGAAGATAAAGAAAAAGTCATCAGATTTGTTATTTAAAAGATCATCGATGCCAGTTACAACAATATGGGGTGCTTTTAGTTTTACAGGGTGCAGGTTAGTTTTCCATAGGTTATCTTATGTGATGCTCACAACTACCCAGTGAAATAGATACTTTTATTGCTGTCATTTTTATAGATAAGGAGACTGAGGTTGAGAGGGGTTATAGAAATTTCTCAGGGTCACATGACTAAGTAAATTTAGGAGTCAGGGTTTGAACAGATTTTTTTGGCTCCAAGTGCAGTTTTCTTCCCCTTCCCCACATAGCTACCTGGTTATGGAAAGTTACTATTTTTGTATCATTAACCAGCGTTATTGTTGTTGAGCAGTTTTCAGTTATGTCTGACTTTTCATGACTTCATTTGGGTTTTCTTGGCAAAGATACTGAAAGTGGTTTGCTATTTCCATTTCCAGATGATTTTACAGATGAGAAAACTGAGGCAAACAGGGTTAAGTGACTTGGTTAGGGTAACAAAGCTAGTAAGTGTCTGAGGCTAGATTTGAACTCAGAAAGATGAATCTTCCTGATTCTAGGCTGGTGCTCTACCCATGGTGCAACCTAGGGATGTAGGGGGTGTTTAAGGAGGATTAGCCCCTCGGGTATAAGGGTTTGACAAGCCCTTTTCAGACATAATCATGCTCCATTGTCAATGCCATCTGGCATTCAAGGTTGATCCAAGAAGATGTAGCATAATAGTGGCCACACCCAGCAAACTGTTTTGACAAATGGGCTAAACAAGGTTGAAGGTAACCAATGGGCCTCAAAATAATTGGTGAGTTAGGGGAAGCATGTGCAACCATCCCCCAGTGGAATGGGTAGATGAGAACAATTTGTTCAAACCATTATGAAGGCTGCTGAAGCAGGCACTGTGGAGAGCCTAGACCTTGGATAGACATTGAAGACAACAAGGTCATCCACTGCATCCTGGGCCATTGCCAGTTGCCTTGACTTTTTTCTTGTTACTGGATTTTGATGACTCTCCTTCACTTCTTAGAAGCTCTGGTTTCCTTCAAGATTCAGATCATATTCTACATGAAGCCTTTCCATATCTTCACAACTGCTAGTTGACTAAGCAATGAAAAAAACCCGCATTAATTTAGTATATATTATACACACATATGCAGACACATATATATATATATTCACACATACTTAAATACATGCATATTGCCTCCCCCTGTAGAATGTAAGCACCTGAGGGCAGGGATTATTTCACTTTTAAGTTTGTATGTATCCCCAGTGCTGACACATAGTAGATTCTTCATAAATACTTGTTGATTGCTTGATTGATGGGGTCTCCTAAGTCTAATAAAATAATGTCAGCAGTCAGTCTGATTGATTCCTGTCAGTGAAATGGAAAAGAGAAGTCAAAAGAATCCTGTTTCAATGAAATAAGCAACAGAGAAAACAGAAGCATTTGAATAAGGTATATATAACTAGAATTGTGGAAATGGGCTTTCCCCCCCCCCATCAGAATACTAAATTTAGAGGTAAGTAAGAGGTAAACTTCTCCTTCAGCAACATAGAAATCATAGAACTTAACTCCTAGGCAACAGGAAAGAAATAGTAAAAAATACAAACTACTAGAAAGAACTTAAGGGCAAAATCCTCCTCCCCCCATGGAGCAATCTTCCTAGTAGTGGTTTCCTTTTGATGACATGGAGTCTCTGTCTCTTTCCCAAGGGGTAGTTTCCTCCTCCAGCCCCATTTCCACCTAAGGATATATTTTGTGCTGTTTGTTGTGGATGTGGTTTGTAGCAAATGCCCAGAGCACACATATTACTAGTTACTGCTCTTGTTTTGATCTAAAGTTCACTTAAGATTTGACATTCACTTTAATGGGGTAAGAAAACTCCAAGATTGTCATGTCATTAGCCATTGCTAATAACATGAGCCTTCTGTTTACTGTGTTTCACTGAATGATCTTTGCAGATTTTATGCCAAATTTTTTTTCGTGAAAAAGTAGGGTGCAGCCATTATGTGAAGCTTTTAAAAACAGTTGTGCTGCTATTACTTAAAAGTTGTGTATTACTGAAGATGGCGGCGTAGAAGCAGCAAAGCACCACAGCTCCCACACAAACACGCTAAAAAACTCATAAAATGGGACGCTAAACAGATTTTCAAGCTCCAAAACTCTCCACAAGACAGAAAGCACTACAGGCAGCGCAGCAGGC
>JAQQSW010007585.1:0-13667 GCA_028646575.1 Pseudocheirus occidentalis | reverse complement strand
TCACCTTGGACAAGACTGAGGTTTGCTCAACACCAAGGGGTGGAAAGATTTTGTGGCTTTCTAATGACTGCATTAGTGACTAATGATATTTAGTAATTGGAAATTTAACTTAGTGACTACTAGATGAGTGACTGATGAAGTTAATGGTTGCCCCATGAGTGGAAGATTGGTATATTGTAAATTGACCGATTAAATCTTTAAGTGAGAAGGATTTCCCCCTTAGGGAAACCAGGTGATTCTTCTTTTGTTAATTGATTGATTGAGTCTTTAAGTGAAAAGGGTTTCCCTCTTAGGGAAACCAGGTGATTATTCTTTTGTTCCTTGTGACCAGTGTAGTGAAAACTGTGTGGCCACTCCAATGTTAAGCAGTTGTTGTCAGAGCTGTTGTCCAAGCTACGAGAAGGGTGTTCTCTCTATAGGCACAACTACTCGTGATTCACTCTCCTGAAGTGTGGTCTGGCTGGCCTGTGCCACTTATCAGGGCCATGCCAGGTCTGGGTCCACATGACTCATGTGGGAATGTGCTTGGCTCCCTGTTCAGTGTAATAGACCTTTCCTCTTGGCTTGCCTGGCTGTCTTCTCTGGGTGATTTGTTTATTTCTCTCACTTTGTGGGTTCTGTAGCTCTAAAATTAGTTTACAGTCATTTTTTACAGGTATTGGAGGTGGTTGGAGCAGGAGCTCAAGCAAGTTCCTCCTTTTACTCTCCCATCTTGGTTCTGCCCCTGTTAATTTCCCCTTCAGAGTGGATTCCCCTGTTATATTCTTTGGACATTGTGTTCCATTAATTCCAGCACAGTGTACGTGAAACATTGACCTGGGTGATGTCTTTTTGCAAAGAAAAATGTATGCACTTTATCTCTGTACTAAGATTGTACTGAGTCATAGATCAGCAGTTCAGATTCCCTTATCAATAACATTCCCTCAGTTTGCAAAGAGATGAAAAAGATTTCCCTTTTAAAGGGTCTTAGCTTTCTAGATGCCAAATTTTGCCAATTAATTTTCTATCCCTGATCAAGAGGCCTAGTCATAATGGACACTCCTTTGCTTCTGTTGCTTCTCTCTCTGATCAGTGAATTCCTTTTTTGATACTCAATCTGAGAAAGTACTCAGGTCAGTTACACTTATCACTAAGATGACTCTGTCCCTGGTTCTTCCAGCTACTTGTACTTTAATCCTATGTGGATACCACCCTTTTATATACTTTCTTCTATTGAAATGTATATCCTTGAAGGCATGGTTTGTCTTTCTCTTTACTTGTATTTGTATTCTTTACCTTAGCACCCGGTGTAACATGTAGTAAACTCTTAATAAATATTTTATATACTCTCTGATAATTTAACTAAAACTACTCACTGGAAATCTGATAATACTCTCTCATTTTCACATCCCATCTCTCAGTCCTTATCATTCTTCACTTATCTAAAGGCTTTAACATTCTTCATCAATCTCTTCTCCAGAATACCATTTCCATGTTTTTGTTTCTTTTTCTAGTTTTTTCTCCTAGCTCTCCATCTATCTGTATGAACAGTCATTCTTAATCTCCTTTGTTGATCTTTCTCCAGGTCATTTCCACTAAATATGAATGCCTCTCTAGGCTCTGACCTATGCCTTCTTATATTTTCACTTTATCTTATCTTACTTTGTAGTCTTATAAAACACCATGAATTCAATTATCTTTATGAGCATGACCCTCCCATTTATCCTTTTATATTTATGTTTATATTATATTTATTTTATACCTTTTCTCCTGATCTTGAATCCCAAACCACCAACTACCTATTAGACATTGTAAGACATCTTTTACATATCTTGAGGTCACCATGTCCAAAACAGAACTTGTCATCTTTCCCCAAAACTGACTTGCCTTCAAATCTTGTCCATTACTGTCAATGGCCTCCCAGTCACCCTGACTCTCAACTTGACAGTTGTTCTTGACTCATCACTCACACTGACTTTGCATATCAAACTTTAATGACTCTCTATTACCTCAAGAATGGAAAAGATAAAGCCAAATTCTCTGTTTTACTTTTTAAGCCCTTTTCAATCCCACCACTTAATATCTTTTATTTTGTGGTTAGAGTTAAATTCAGATCTTTGACAGTACCACAATATTTTTTTTCAAATTTGATTCAACTCAATTCTTTACCCCATCTCAATTCTAGATGTATTTTATCATCTACTGTATCTATTCATGACATTCATGTTTTTAACTGACATGTCATAATATAGACAATGTATACTCTACATGAAGAGCAGAAATGTAGTATAATCTGAGTGATGATTGGGACAAAGTAATCTCATCAACTAACAAGGCTTTACAGAACAAGAAAAAAATTGCTGTAGTTGAGTTTAACATTCCCACTGATATGTAAAAAAGATTTTTATTCCCCTAAGTCGTGTGCCTTAAATGAATGATATGTTTTCTGAGACTGGATGAAGAGTTGTTTGAATTTAAAACAGGCTCAAAATAGGTGCTTTCTAAAGTGAGCTCTGCACCAGTATAGCAGGGCATCTTAAATCAATATGGGCATGTAATTAGACATGGTGAGTGAATAATAAGTAACTGAGTATATAACAAAAGTGTAAAACCCTTGGGAAGTAGGCAAAGAGCAAGCACCAGAGAATCAATGTGCTTAAAAGAACTTAGTAGACTACATGAGAAAGTAATAGCCAAAATCAAAATGGAAATATGGAGTTCTACTGGAAGTTGCTTTTCAATAAATGCACAATTTATTACTGCATAAAATCTAAATTACATATGAGGAAAATTGGCCACAAATGTTTCCCAAGATTATAATGCTATTAATTTAAGTCAAGTTCTTTCTTTAAAGCACTATAGAAACCCAAGATATCATGGATAGTGATTATAACAAAATATTATAAAGTATCCTAATATGAGACAATCCCAAGTAGATTATGTCTTCATACACTACTTCCCAAATACTACCCCTCTGTGGCACATGAGCAAGGGTTGAATGTCAAGATCCAAATGCAGTCTTAATAGGAAGGGACCTGGACCCTGTTAATAGATTTTTATTTCAAGCCCACCATATAGGGAAAAATGAAGACATCAGGATAGGATGAGATAAAATAGTGATTCAGAAGTCATAAGACCCTAAGACCAAGAGAATGACAGAAGGGAATCAAGCTGGGCAAGCAAAGTGGAGGTTTAGAAAGACCGAAGCTAAATCTACACAATCAAACAGGGACAGAGACAGCAGGAAACAAGTCAAGTTTCAATGCCCAACATTCAAATTGTGCCATACACAATACAGGTATAAAAGTTCGGGTCAATTAGAGGGAAGATGATTTGTTATGTAGTGTTTTGGTCCAAACTAATGCCAAGTGAGACCCTTTTTCTCCAGAGCCAAGATCTGAAAAGTGCTATAAGGCAATATATATTTAGGTAGTGGGAAATTCTGATTGACTTCTTGGGGCATTATTTACTACAACATTCTGCACTTGAAATGTGTCACCAAAATCTACAAAACAGTTTTAATGCCAATACATTTCAAGAAAAAGTCCAATTTTTTGCTATGGTAAAAAAAAAAAATAACCAATAGTCTCTGCCCTAAGAACATGGTCCATCATCCTTTCTAGAGATAATGAGAAGTCATAGTTCACATATATCTTTAAAGACAGGTTCAAGAGCTCAAATAGCAGGGCTCTGAGGACAATTTAATTTATTCAAATTAATGGAATTCTAAGATTCTATGTTATAACCACCAGATCAGCAAAGAGGAAGAAAAGGAAAAATGATAAAATGATAAGTATTAGGACTCTGAAAATACAAATACATTGGTTCACCATTAGTAGACCTAAGAATGAATGCAATCCTTTTGCAAAGTATATCAAAGACATACATGACCATAATTATAAAAAACAACAACAACAAAATAAACTACAGCTGGGTCCCTTTGACCCAACTATGCCATTGTCAGACATATACCCAAAGGTGATCACAGAAATAGGAAAATATCCTTATCTGCAAAAAAGAAAACAAAACAAAAACAAAAAAAACTCAACAATTTTCACAGTAGCTCTTTATGGTAACAAACATAGACACACACAAAGATACACTCACACACTCATACACACAAACACCTAGGAATGGTTGAATAAGTTGTGGTATATATGATAGAATACTATTGTACAGTAAAACATAAAGAGATAGATTTCAAAGTGACACATTAAGACTTAAGACTTATATGAACTAGTGCAGAGAGAAAAGAGAACCTGAAGACTAATTTATGCTTTATCCTCAATTTTATAAATGTAAACATTTTTTGGAGATGTTTACAAACCAATAAACAATGAAATAAGTAGAATCAGGAGAATAATTTATACAATAACAACACTTAAAGACAACTAATACTTGAAGTCATAAAAATATGTCTAATATAAGCATTATCCATGATTCCAAAGGACCCATGAAAATGTTATCAACTTAATGACAGAGAGGTGATAGTTTTAGAGTACAGTATGAGAAATACACACACACATAAAATAATTTTAGTCACTATGCATATTAAAATAAAAGGAATTCTATCATTGGATGCATGTGTCTTTATATAAATATAGATAAACACCATATATAGGCAGTTAGATCAATGGATCTATGTGTGTTTATGTATATATGACTACATACACACAGACATACACATGTATATATGTCTCTCTGTGTTCATATATACATACATATATATACACACACATATATACACACATAGAGGGAAATAGAGAGACAGAAATGTAGAGGAAAGACATACATATCTATGTATGTACATGTACACACATGATCACACACGAAAGATGTATGATAGATAGATAGAGAGATAGATAGATAGATGGATGGATGGATAGATGGATAGACAGATGGATATGTGGATGATAGATAGATAGATGAACTTTATCTCATTTTATCCTCATAAGACCCCTGGGAAGTAGCACTAATATTAAGTTTTTTGGATGAGGAAACTAAAGCAGACAAAGTTTGCATTACTTATGGAAAGGCATGTAACTAGTAAGTATATGAAGGTCAGAGTTTAATTCAAAGGCAAAGCACCCTGTTCACCTCACCACTTAGTTGCCCTTTGATGACAAAATACAATCCACTTCCCTAAAACATGTGAATATTCCCCCCCCCCAAGTACAACATGCAAAAAAGTAAATAAAAATGATTCAATAGAGTCATTATAACTATTATACATATTTTATACTTTATAGAAAAGAGAAATATTTCAACATTAGTAGCTTAGTTTATTGCATTTGTTGTTAATTTTTGTACTGATTTTTGTACATTTTATTTTTACCTTTGTTTCTATTATGCTTAATCAGATATATCTTGCCCAGTGGTATTTTCCTATGTATTGTTTTAGTCATTGTACAAGGGGCAGATAGGTGGTGCTGTAGGTAGAGCACTGTGTCTGGAGTCAGGAAGACCTATGTTCAAAATTGCCTTCATACATTTTCTAGCTATGTGACCCTGGGCACCTCACTTAACCCCATCTGCCTCAGTTTTCTCATCTGTAAAATGAGCCGGAGAAGGAAATGGCAAATCACTCCAGTACATTTGTCAAGAAAACCCCAAATGGAGTCACAAAGAGGTGGATGTGACTGAAACAACGAAATAATAAAAAGCAACTAGTCATTATGCATATTTTCCTTGGGTTCTGCTTTTCCTTTCTTTAAGTTCATTTATACTTGTCTTCCCACATTCATCAGAAATCTTCTGATTCATTGTATTTTCCATTTAAAAACAAGAGTTTTCATCTCAGCTGATTGACTTTTGAATGGTTTACCTCTTTGGGTCTTTTTCCCCTTAATTAGAAAAAAAAAAGATTTCAAATAAAGGAATCTCTAATATCCCTGCCCAATATTTGCTTGTTCTATGTTTAAGTTCATTTGTATAGCAGAAAATGTTCAAACACATGATTGGCATTACTAATTTCATTCTCTTCAATTATCCTTCAATTACTATATGGCTTCATCAATCTGAATACTCTTTCGCCCTGTGCAGATCGCTATTAATCCATACCCTTTTCTCCCATGTAGTTATTGTCCACATCTGTCTGGAAATAATCCTTAAAGGAATTCACCTAATACATTGGAGGCCTCATTCTTCCAATATTTCATGAATATTCATATAACATTCAGAAGATTTACTTATTTTTACTCATGTTTGTTACATAAACAGTTCATCTCCCTGCAAGTCATTTCATTCAATGGTTTTATAAAATGTGTCAGGTAGAAATATCAGGTAATGCCAGTTGACATTGATTGCTATACCCTGTGGATAAGGACTAGTACTTTAGTGACCACATCACTGAGAATAATTCTTAAAAAAAATATGTATATATTTGGTGATAAAACCCTTTGTTTTGCAAGTCTTTGTATTTTTTTTCATTTTTGTCTGTTTCTCATCCTTTATTCTTCATAGTTAAATGCCCTTAGGATGGATGCTAAGTAGGATCTCTTAGTAAGCTTCCTTTCTGAGGATCAAGCCATACTTCTTCAAATCTTATAAGCCAATATTGCTTATGATGCTATGCCATCCTTTAGGAAACTACATAAACGTGTTTATATTTAAATCAATGTTTCCTTTGGCTTCTGTATCTCTCTGTTTGGCAAGTAAATGAAATATTTGCTGACTAGTCACTTTTTATGTTTATTTGGATTTCATTTTATGGCAACTAATTTGCATCAGTTAAAATTTATATTTAATTACTATGAATGCATATATATATATATATGCATATATTTTATAGAAATTAACACAGTAAAAATAGAATCATGTACTTTAGAATTTTTCTCCAACTCCTCAACTGTCATTATTGATTTTTCCCCTATGATTTGAAAATTAACAAATATAGAATCATAATAAGGATCAAGAAATCTTGAATAGCAGTACTTTGGTGATTGTATTACTTGTGACATTTTCTGTTTCTTTTATAGGATGTGGTTCTGCTGGAGACAGCATTTATTCCAAGTTCTGTCATGTTGAGCACATTTTAAAATGAATCTTCATTTGCATAGAGAAATAGTTTTAATGCAAATAGATATACTCAGGATAGAATACAAATAGTTTAACGAATTGATTTTTTAATTGTGCTGTTTGCATTTCATATTCTCAAAGTTATTACTGGTCAAATGATAGCAACTCAGCAAATTTCCAACACCACATCCCTATGAACACCTGCCATGCTTTCTTCATTCTGAAGCTTTGTTTCTTTAAAAGGAATTTGGCTGGACAGGTATCAGTGAACTCAGTTTCAGCATCAGTGTTAAACACTGGATCTTGTCCTGTTGAGTGGGCTCCCCTCTTTGAGAATCAATGAAGCTATTGAACTTTAACGAAGAGTGTTGATAGCAATTCCCATGGGGGCTGCCATCTTATATAATTGCTTGCATAGGCTTTTAAATCAACCTTGAGAACTTGGGTCTGCAGCTCATTGGACCAGAATCATTATATTATATAGAGTTCCGATTAACCCCCAGCCTCACTATAAATTATATCTATACTTCAATCCTTAGTCTGATTAGAAATTCCTGGCAAACAATCACAACTTTTAGCAAAGGGCACATGGCCAAGAGAAGCAATATATGCCCTTTAAAAAGTCAGGAATTGTTCTCTGGTGCATCCACTATTTGTTCCTTTAAAATACAGTGAAAGTGACTTGGGTGATGTGAAACCAAAGCATCAATTATTAAATGATTGTCTCCAAAACACAACTTTGTTTCCACTGAAATTGAAAAAGGAAAGTAAGTCTTTCACTTCACAATAAAGTTTGATTCTTTGAGAATTTTATCTGTGAGACAGTGTGTTGCAGCAGAAAAAGTGCAGGACCCGAAGTTAAATGATGTAGATTTGAATATTGGATTCTTCAGTGTTACCTATATGTCCATTAGAAATCATTTAATTCCTCTGAGAACAAGTTTCCTCATTTAAAAAGATATGAAAATATTTGCTCTATGCACCTTACAGTGTGCTCAGAAAAAAAGATGGATCATGCATAAAGAAAATCAACTTAGTCAAAATTAAAAAGAAACTGAATTTTAATAGCAAGTTTATAAAGACCCCATTTCTCAAATATATGGGGAACTGAGAAAAGTGTATTTTTTTAAAGAACCATTTCCCAGTTGATAAACAAAGGATATGAAAATGCAGTTTTCAGAAGAAGAAATCAAATCTTTCAATAATCACATGAAAAAAATGCTCTAAATCACCACAAATTAGAGAAATGCCAATTAAAACAAGTCTGAGTTCACACTTAGATTGGCTAACATGACCAGACAAGAAAAAAAAAAGACAAATGCTGGAAGGAATGAAGCAAAAATTGAGACACTGATGCACAGTTTGTGGACTTGTAGACTAGAGAACAATTTAAAACTCTGGCCAAAGGGTTACAAAATTGTGCATATCCTTTGACTCTGGAAGGCCACTACTAGGTCTGTATCCCAAAGAGAGTAAAGTAAAAGAAAAAGGGCCTATTTACACCAAAATAAACAAACATTTATAGAAGCTTTAGGGCATCAAAGAATTGGAATCTGAGAGGATGCCCATTAATTGAAGAATGGTTGAACAAGTTGTAGCATATGATTGTGATGGCATACTATTGTGATATAAGAAATGATGAATCCTGGCCCTGGAGCCAGGAGCAGCTGAGTTCAAATCCAGCCTCAGACACTTAACACTTACTAACCATGTGACCTTTGGCAAGTCACTTAACCCCAATTGCCCTGCCTTCACCTTCAAAAAAAATAAGAAGAAATGAAGACAGGATGGTTTCAGAAAAAACCTAGAATATGTATGAACTCATGATGCAAAAAAAGAGCAGAATCAAGGGAACATTGTACAGAGTAACAGCTATATTATAAGAATCATCATTTGTGAAAGACTTAGCCACTTTGATCAAGGCAATGATCCAAGATAATTCCAAAGGACTATAGATAAAAAATGCTGTCCATCTCCAGAGAGAAAATTTATGAACCCTGAATGTAGATTTAAGTATCTTTTTTTTACTTTATTCCACTGTTTTATTTTTGTGTGTTGTCTTTTGCAATATGGCTAATATGGAAATCGTTTTTTCATGACCTTACATATATAATCAAAATTAATTAGATGATTATTGAAGACTTTCTAAGGGAAGTGATAATTTAATTAGTCTTTAAAGAATGAATAGTAATTCAAATTAAAAGGTTCAGACAAGGTAAAGGAAAATGACATGGCATTCTGGGAATAGGGGTCATTGTGAACAAGAACACAATTTTAAAAATATAAGCCATATGAGAAGGATGTTTAGTAGTACAAATTTTCTGGAGGATACAGAATATGAAAGGCAAGAGTATACAATAAACTTATAAGGATATAGTCATATCAGATAGTTTGAGGCCTTGACTCTTAAATGAAGAAGACTGAAGTTTGAACTATTGTTAATCCAGCCTTTCAGTTGTTTGGCAGTTTCTTAGTCTTTATGTGTGTCTCTCTCCATCTCTCTGTCTCTGTTTCACTGTCTCTTAGACTCTGTATATGTCTGTTTATGTCACTCTCTTTGTCTTTTCCTATCTTTTCCCCTCTCTGTACATGCACACATACATATGCACAAGCACACAAATAAGTTTAGTATAGTAAATTTAGGATTAGAAAGCACCCTTGAGGTCACCAGTCTAATTCCCTCATTTACAAATGAAGAAACCGAGTTTGATAAATGTTAAGTGACTTGACTATAGTCATGCAGAAAATAAGTATCAGAGTGATGATTGGAACTCATGTCCTGTGATGTCAAGGTTATAATTCTAGGCACCTCTCTTGGAATATAGGTTACTATACTGTCAGTCTCTGTCACTTTCTATGTGTATATCTTTTTTATGTATATGTATAACACAGAGAGAGCTATATATGGCATATTTTCATATATTGTACACACATATACACATGTATTTTTATAAATTAAATAAATAAATTTATTTATTGTAATCATTGATTACATTTATTCTTGCACATGATTATAAAGGGAGAATAATATAGGGGATATACCTTTAGCCAGATTGCACTAAGTGAGGGGCAGATTTTATGATAAAACATATTGCTTACCTTAATGCCTTTGACCACAGTTCTGTTTTTGATGTTAGAGAGTCTACTGACAGGCATCAGAAGGAAACATTTCCTGACATAAACCTGAATTTTCTGTTTGCCGAAATCAGTTTTATAGTATGCACTTAATATGATTTACAATAACTTAAAATCTGACTTTGGCTATCAATATTGAACAACACTGTTGATGACTGTCAGAGCTTATGTCCTCTTAAAGACATTGTTTTCTTTGAAGAGAGAAAGAATATGAGTGCAAATGACACTGATTAATTGATCAATTATTAGCATCCTAACATGGGTATTTTTCTTCAAATAGCTCTGGTTGTTCATTTCCCTAAAAGTCAGATTTGGAAGACTAACATTTCATCCTGATAGTGTTCATAATGTAAAACAGGTGATCAGTTTCTTTTTAGCAATTTAAAAATGGTGCAATATTACTATTTTGACTTGGGCATGACATTAGTGAACCTCAAATCTAATAACTTAATTTTATAAATGAGGAATTTGAAACTCAAATTCCAGGAGCACTGGTATTCTCATTATTACACAGCTTATAAGTAGTTCAACTATCTTGGTCCTTTGAACCCTGATTATTTTATTATTTGTGGAACATAGTTGTACATCTATTAAAATAATTCTTCCAGGCCGCTCCATTCTCAGTCAAATAAGGTTTGCGTAGTTTATGGTGAACTTTCTTATTTTTCATTTTTAACATAATTTTTATTCATTTTTCAATTTGTTTCAAGGTGTGTGAGGGAAAGCACAAACAAAACAAAATAAACAATTTAAATACAGATGCATATGCATATACACATACATATATATGTGTATTCCCCCTACTCATCACAGGAATGAGGTTTAAAAGGAAGAAGACAGGGCACACCTGTATAGCCAGCCTCCTCTACTCCCAGGTATAGTGTCAGTAGCAAAAAGTGAGTGAAGGAGTGCCCAAAAAATTTTGGTGAGTAAAATTGTTCAGAGACTTTGGAAAAGGAGAAGGGCAGGGAGAATTCATACTGAGAGTGCTGAAAGTAGGAGGTCATTTCATAACACTTCTTGTTGGTAGTTTACAAATGACTACCTTCCCTCCTCAACAGCAGGACTAGTGTCATGGTGACAGTGAGGTTGAAGGTGGGAGCATCCCCATTGCTCTTTATATGAAGGCCAATGGTTTATTTTTCATCTAGCAGCAGCCAATACTTGAAATTTTCTGCCCCCCCCAGATGTTGTCTAATTTATGAAGAATGATATTTCCCAGGCAGTATACCTAATTCAGCTCCCTTGATGAAGGTTTTCCTGATTATGGTGATCCAGAAGACCAGGGAGATTCCTTATAGTCTACTATTGATGCATCCTGACAGGACCCATCCACCATGAGTTTGTTGATGTAGGTTTTCCAAATAGCCATCCTGGGGTGGGGAGCTGACTCTGCTGCTATTGCTGGCAGTGCATAGATAAAAACTCAGGACCTGCACTCATCTCCAGGCTCTCAGCTCTCTTATTCTAGTTTTCAATGAATTGCAACTCAGGGGACTTTGATCATCATTTCCAAATACTTGTTTCTCTTCTAGAGATTAAAGCTTCCTAAACTTCCTTACTGTTTAGCTGAATTCAGACTATGACCTCTGTAGGGGAAAATTTTGCTTTATACTGCAGTATTAAATTTCACTAACCAGCTGTGCTTTCACTACAGGTCT
This sequence comes from Pseudocheirus occidentalis, assembly GCA_028646575.1. Classification (NCBI taxonomy): domain Eukaryota; kingdom Metazoa; phylum Chordata; class Mammalia; order Diprotodontia; family Pseudocheiridae; genus Pseudocheirus; species Pseudocheirus occidentalis. The sequence continues at coordinate 1,875 of JAQQSW010007585.1, read as the reverse complement.
CACCTGCTGTCATTATCTCTGTATCTGTGATTAGTATCTATTAGGAAAAAAAGTTGGACTGTTTCCCTGATGGCTGTGTTAGATTTAAAAAAATCTGAGAAAGTGAAATGAGTAAGCAAGTCACTAATGAGATATATTCCGTGATATAAAGATTAGTTGACTTATTTCCATCTAAAGATATGTTTATATCATCACCAAAGTAGCTAAAACTTTTCCTCAACACTCTTATTCACATGGTTATTCTGAAGAATATAATTCCCCCGTTTCAAAAGCCTCCATCAGTACCCCATTTTCTACTGAATAAGGTACCCCCTCCATTATTCTAGATTCATAATCTTCCATGATCTGGTTTCAGTTTTCTGCTATATTTTACAATATTTCCACCACACATTTCACAGTATTCCCAGAATACTATTATGCCAATTCTAAAGAGGGCCACTTGGTATTACCCAATTTTTCCACTCTTTCCTTGCCCTACCTTCATATGTCACTGTGTCTTAGTTCATATTGCTCCCCACAGATGAAATTGACTTTAGCTGAAGTAATAATGCACCCTGAGGGGGAGATAGAGGAGTCAAACTACCACTGTAGCTTCAATTGTCACTATCCATCAGACTACCAGGGAAGTAGCCTAGAACCCTAAGCCTAATAGCTCAGGCAATGGTAGTGCTCCATGGATGAAAGAGGCCCTGCTTCCAGCCTCATTCCAATAGCCATCATTAATTGTAATGAACTTAATAGAAAGTTAACCTCCCATCTTTACCACTACCATTACCAGTACTGACAAACTAAAATGGTTGACAAATATGTCTATGAACACTGGAATAGCTGAACCTCCCAGATGATTAGCTCTACTTTCCATACATCATCTACAACCATAGTCTAAGGAATTAATTTTATTAAGAAGGGGCTAGTCACACTGCTAAAGTACCAAGCATTTGCCAATGACAGTACAGGTGAGCCATCCTGGATGAAGCAGCAAGGTACCCTAAGAAAGAGACATGAAGTGGTACATGCTGGGCAAGTTATATTACCATAACTTCTTGGAAAAATATTACCACACAAACAAAAAAAATAAAAACTAGGACCCTGAGAACAAGAGAACTCCAAATATCCTCACCCTTCCCTTAATTTCTAACAATGATGAAGTTCCTAGAGCCATAATCCAAGAAATTAATTCTTGTAGAGAAGTGAGCTGGAAATTGCTTTTAAATGACCTATATATTCTCTGGCTCTTCAGCAGAAACAATTAATAAAGACACTGAAGATAAAACTATCTCCTCCAAAGCCTTGTCATGAATGAATATGGTTGTATCAGTGGAAATAATATTAAAGAATATACATTCCTGTATTTTTTTCTTTGCATCATAAGGGACATAAGGTTTTTTATATGTTTTGAAATTAATGTTTGTCTCCATTTATAAGAATGTAAACTCCATAAGAGCAGAGACTTTCTGACTTGACAATGTTTATCCCCACTTTTTTTTTTTTGTAGTTTAATGTATTTTAATAGCAAACTTACAGGAACAGCACAGAAGACAGACAGCATTAAAAACATGTACTTGCATGTAGGACAACTCAGTTAGAAAAGTATAGTGAATGGATGGAATCTACCGTATGATAAAAATGCTACAAACGCCATTTAGTTGCCGTCAATAAGAAATTTACTTTTTAAAAAAATCCAAATGCTGGCATTGTCCAGAAAAATTTAACAGGTTTATTTATAATTGTTATAAAGTTGAATTGTTGGAACTTGTTCACGGAAACATTTTTTTTGACCGCATTAATGCTTTATGTCCTCGCATTTATATTCAAAATTCACACACAAATGAAAATGGAAAAAAACTTGCCAATACCTGATTCTGTCCCCTATTT
>JAQQSW010007584.1:0-13667 GCA_028646575.1 Pseudocheirus occidentalis | reverse complement strand
ATGTATTCATACGCATATATACCCTCCTATATAGACATATGTGTAGGTATACATATATAAGGGAATACAAATGTGTACATTTGTATTCCCTTCACATATTCTCATACTAAGAAAAGTTTCGTAAGTCACTAGTATTGTTTTTTCCATATTGGCATGTAAATAGTTCAACTTTGATAAGTTCCTTATGATTTCTTTCCCATGTTTACCTTGAAAGTCCTCTGCCTCACTGAATGACTATATTTTCCCCAGGAACATTATACTCAGTTTTGCTGGGTAGGTGATTCTTGGTTTTAATCCCAGTTCTTTTGCTCTCCAGAATATCATATTCCAGGCCCTTTTATCCCTCAGTATAGACACTGCCAGATCCTGGGTTATCCTATTTGTGTTTCCACAGTATTCAAATTATTTTCTCTTGGCGGTCTGTATTATTTCCTCCTTGACTTGAGGGTTCCTGAACCTGGCTATAACATTTCTAGGAGTTTTCTTCTGGGGATCTTTTTCAAGAGGTGATCGGTGAATTCTTTCAAGTTCTATTTGCCCTCCGATTTTAAAATATCAGGGCAATTTTCCTTGAGAATTTCTTGAAGGATGCTTTCCAATCTCTTTTTTTGATAATGGCTTTCAGGTAGACCAATAATTTTCAGATTGTCTCTCCTGGCTCTATTTTCCAAGTCAGTGGTTTTTTTCAAGGAGATATTTCACATTGCTTTCTATTTTTTTCATTTTTTTGTAACTGTTTAATAGTATCTTAGCTTCTTGTAAAGTCATTAGCTTCCACTTGCTCCACTCTAATTCTGAAGGAATTATCCTCTTCAGAATGCTTTTGAGACTCTTTCTCCATCTGGCAAATTCGACTTTTTAAGGTGTTCTTCTCCTCATTGGCTTTCTGGGCCTCCTTTGCCATCTGAGGTAATTTGTGCTTTAAGGTGTTGTTTTCTTCAGTCAGGTTGTTGGCTCTCTTTTCATGACTTTCTCACATCATTCTCATTTCTCTTTCCAATTTTTCTCCACTTCTCTTATTTGGTTTTCAAAGTCCTTTTTAAGTTGATCCATAGCTTGTAGGCATTCTTCCAGTGTCTTAGAAGCATTTGGTGTGGGAGTTCTGACTGTGTTGTCTTCCTCCTGCTCTATGCTTTGATCCTTTTTGTCCACAAAAAAGGATTCTAGAGTTTTATTGCTGTTCTTACTCTGCTTCCTTTTCCATATGTTGGCCAGTCTATCAATTGCTTGGCTTTTTAGTTCTGTGGAACTCTGCTCCCTGGGTGGGGGTGGGGAAAGCTGTGTCCCAAGTCACTGGGTCCTTCACAGCTGCTGGAGCTGTTAGTGGGGTGCAACCACTCCAGCTTTGGCTCACTGAAAGCAAACCCCAGGGCTACCACTCAAGACCACAATCTAGATCCAGGCCGCTCAACTCAAGAGCCCTTGGCCCTGATCAATTGCCTCAGCCCCCTTGCTATCTGCAGGTTGGGGGCTCTGAAGCAGCCTGTGGAGACCGCTGCTGCTTTCAGCTGTTCCTGCTGCCACAGCCGGCCTCTTGCTGCTTCCTTGCCCTGGGAGCAGTTTGGCCAGGCCACTCTTCTCCCCCAAAGTAGCAAAATCCACGGACCTTTCTCTTAGCCTTCTTTCCTCTGGGCTGATAAATGTGGGAACTGTGCCTCCAGTATTTCCAATCTGCTCTCCTATAGATTTGGCTCGGCCTGACTGCCCTGGGGCCTGGCTGGGCCAGGGTTTCAGGCTGGGCCGGCCGTGGTTCCCAGACTGCTGTGATGAGCCCCACCTGCTGAGCTGCCTGCAGCAACAGATGCGTTTTCTGTATTTTGGAGAGTCTTGGAGCTCTAAAATCTGTTTAGAGTCATATTCTATGGGTGTTTAGGGTGGCTGTGTGGGAGCTGCCAAACTTTGCTGCTTCTACCCCTCCATCTTGGCTCTGCCCCCAGATTTAAGTTTTTCTATCTTGCCAATTATTTCTGCTGTACAAGCCATAAATTCTGATTTCACAATTACTATTTCTTATCTCTATTTCAAGCCATTCAGGAACTTCCTGTTGTATCTAAATGTTTTTAGAGAGCATTCACAGCCTCTTCTGCCTCATCAGGTGCTGATTAATTTTCTTTTGTTTTTTTAAATTTTTTTTATAGATGATTAGGTTCATTTGACTAATTCAGGGGTTACATTTTTTCCCGTTATTAACATCTTTTTTGTTTTTTTATCTGCTTGTGCTCAAACTTTTAAAATGAGTTTTCTTGCTTTTGAGATTTAGTCATTTCAGTCTTTTTTCTTTATATTTTTATTGCCTATTTCTTATTTCCCATTTGATTACATTTTTCTATGTAGCTTACACCTCAGAGCTCTCCCCCATCAGCCCTCAGGCTTTCTGGTACGGCAAGATGGATCTCCCTAACCCAGCACATGTATATCTTAATTCCCAGTTGGATGTAATAATAATAATTGTCTGTGTGTGTGTGTGTGTATACACACACACACACACACACACACATCCCCTCATCACCCACCCCCCACTGGAACGACAAGCAATTCAATTGACTATATTTCCCTCCTTCCTATCCCCCCCTCTCCTTGTTCTATTCTCTACTTTGTCCCTGTTCCTTTACAGAAGTGTGCTTCTAACAACCCTCCCCTCCCACTTGCCCTGCCCTCCATCGTCCCCCCTCTCATTCCCTTACCCCCTACTCTCCTGTAGGGCAGATACCTAAATTAGATTGTATGTCATTCCTTCCCTAAGCCAAATTCATTGAGAGTAAGATTGACCCATTACCTTTTGCTTTCCTATTCTTCCTCTCCATTGTAACAGTTATCCTTTGCCTCTTCTATATGAGATGATTTACCCATTCTGTCTCTACCTCTCTCCTCTCATTCTATTCCTCTCCCACCTTTCAATTTCACCTTTATAAAATATCATCCCTTCCTATTAAATTGATCCTGTGCCCTCTACATACACATATATACACACACTCAGATGGGTATTCACGTGCATATAAATATACCCTCCTATATAGACATGTGTATGTATACATATATACATTTTTATTTCCTTCACCTATTCTCATACTGAGAAAAAGTTTCATAAGTTACAATGAATGTTTTTTTCCATGTTGGCATGAAAATGGCTCAAATTTGATAAGCTCCTTATGATTTCTTTTCTATGTTTATCTTCTCATGCTTCTCATATTTGAATGTCAAATTTTCTATTCAGTTCTGTTTTTTTTTCAGCAAGAATGCTTGAAAGACCTCCACCTCCACCTGAATGACCATATTTTCCCCTGAAACATTATACTCAATTTTGCTGGGTAGGTGATTCTTGGTTTTAATCCTAGCTCCCTTGATCTCTGGAGTATCAGATTCCAGGCCCTTTGATCCCTTAATGCAGAAGCTGCTAGATCCTGTGTTATCCTGATTGTGTTTCCACAGTATTCAAATTATTTCTTCTTGGCAGCTTTATCCCAAATCACTGGGGTTTTCTCAGCTGCTGGAGTTATTAGGGGGCCGCTATCTCTGCTCCCCCCACCCACTTTGGCTCATTGGTCATACACCTCAGGACCACCACCAAAGACCAAGATGCCAATCCAGGCAGGTTAATGCAAGAGCACTTAGCCTCTGCATGGTGACTTGGTCCCTCTGCAGTCTGTAGGCAGTGAGCTCTGAAAGCAGCCACATGAAGGCAGCTGCTGCTTCTGCTGCTTTCCGGTGCTGGGGGCAGATGGCCAACCCACTTCTTTCCTCCAAATTTAGCTGAGTTCCACTGATATTTCACTTTGTCTATATTTCTTATGGATTGTTAATTCTGGAAACTGCCACAGCTGCCAGTGATCCACTCTCCGAAATGCTCCAGTTGTGAGTTGTCCTGGTGGCCCTGGGGCTGAAGCCACAAATAGTCTGGGCTCCCAGTACTCTGCAATGAGCTCTTCCCATCCCACCTGCTGGGCTGCCTTCAGTGGGAGATGTATTTTTCTGTAATTGTGTGGGTTCTGGAGCTCTAAAATTTGTTTATGGTCATATTTTATAGTCATTTGACGTGGTTATGGGGGGAGCTGCAGAGTTCTCCTGCTTCTGCTCCACCATCTTGACTCCACCTACCCCCCCATCAGTTCTTTTTTTAATAAAATATTTTACATTTTCTTCTTGTTTTCATTTTTTGACTAAATGATTCTTGATGTCTCATAAAATCCTTAGATTCCATTTGCCCGATTCTTATTTTTAAAGAATTCTTTTCTTCATAGCTTTTGTACCTCTTTTTCCATTTGGATAATTCTGTTTTTTAATGAGTTGTTTTATTCATTAGATATTTTCTTCCATTTGATCAATTCTATTTTTAAGGAATTGTTTGCTTTAATGAATTTTTGTGTTTCCTTTTCCAAGCTGTTGACTGTTTTTTCATAATTCTCTTGCATAATTCATTTCTTTTCCCAATTTTTATTCTACCTCTATTACTTGATTTTAGGAATCTTTTGTGAGCTCTTCCAAGATTACTTTGTTGACTTGAGACCAATTCATATTTCCCATTGAGGCTTCATATGTAGCCATTTTGACATTGTTGTCCTCTTCTGAGCTTATGGTTTGAGCTTCCCAATCACCACAGTGTCTTTCAATGGCCAGGCATTTGTTTTGGTTTTGGTTTTGGTTTTTTTGCTCAGTTTTAAAAGTTGAGCTCTGCTCCTGATGTACAGAGGGTACTGTCCAAAGTTTCTTGTACTGAGGGCCAGGGATCTAGTCACTGGCTTTGTGGGCCAAGGCCTCTGGGGCTAGTGGTTTGCCCACTTCTCTAGGGTGGCCTGTTTTGCCTTGGGTTCTGGGGCTATATGTTTGCCTTTTGCTCCAGTGCTGGTCATTTCATTGCAAGTTCAGGTAAGTTTCTGGCTTTTTTTCTGCCATCTTGACACTTTCCTCCCAACTAATGCCTTAAAGACATCACCACTTCACTGCAAATGTGATTACAGGAAAGAATGACAAAACAAAATGTTGTGGGAAAACATTAAGAATTAAGAAACAAAAAATACCAAAGGTCTGGAGACTATATAGAAGCCTTGAACCCAGAACAACATCTTAAAAGACAGGGAAGGACTGATTGAAAACTGGAATTGTTTTTTTCTTGGTTCTAACAAGATGATGGTCTGAATGAGACCAAGATAAAAAAACTACTAAATGACAAGAAATACATATACAATTATAACAATTTAAATCTCAATTATTATAATAAGATATTCATAAAACATATTCATAAATCAAATGAAAATGAAACAAAGAAAATGTGTTGAGAAGGAAAATGTGGTCATTTCTTATACAAGTGGTATTCAATATGATACTAGTGAATGAATGAATGAATGAATGAATGAATGAATGAATGAATGAATGACAATATGCTTATGAAGCACTTATTCGGTGCCAAAGAATAGAGAGCAAGGTCTACAAGGTCATGACATATTTAATCCAGGAGGTAATAGGAAGATACTGGAGGTGCTTCAACAGTAGGATGACATGGTTAGACTTATCCTTTTAAAAAATCATCTTGGAGGCAGAGTGAAGGATGGATTAGAGTGTGTGTAAGGGGCAGGGGAATATGAATCAGGAAGACTAATTAGAAAGCCATTGTAATAGTTCAATAATGAGATGATGAGAGCCGGAAATAGGGGCTGTATGAGTGGAGAGATGGGACATATACAGAAGATGTGGAGATAGAAATAACATGATTTTACAATTGTCACTTATCAAATTGTCAGTTTGTCAATTCTGACAGTGAAAAGTCCTGGATGACAGTGAGGTTGTGAATCTGGATGACTGGGAGCATTGTAATTGCCATTGACAGAAAAGGATAACTTTATGAGGGTAGAAAATTTTGGAGGAATGATTAACTCTGTTGTGAATGTGTTGAGTTTGAGATTTCTACAGTATATTGAGATTGACACATCCATTGATTTTGATTATCTTTGGTTACAAAAGGAAATGGCTTCATCCACCCCAGGGTCTCTATAGCTATGCCAGAGGAGTTCCAATTGTGGCAGGTACTGTAAGCTAGCAACTATTCTCCTAGTGGCTCTGTTTTACATCCAGTATCAAATATAAATTCTGTTTGCATTTTAAAGTCATATGTAACATGGCTCCTCCCTACCTTCACTAAGCAATGCTCTGTAAAAGCAGCAAATCCTATTTAGCAGGAAGATAGACCCTTGGAAGTAACTCTTTAAGGTCACCATGACATGTTATTAAAGGGGAGCATTGCTTAGTGTTAGTTAAGTGCTTTGGAATTTGAAATTATTTTCATTCTTTAAGGTGTCTAAATGCTATGTTGATGAATGTCACATAAAATATCAAATGCGATTGAATGTGCTCAAGATAATGGGTGTTACCATCTAGTTCACCTGAACCATGACTTCCCTACATTTAGCATGGATAATGAATGTAATTTAATATAGAATCTTTGGAGGAAAGTGTCTCAAAACACTTTTCAAACTGAATATTACAATGTTGAATTATGTAATAAAGTCTTAGATTTAAGTAGATAATAACAGATCACAGTTACAAAATTATATAATGAAGTCTTAGTTACTTTTTATAAGTGTAATATGGTTGTAGGGTGGTAGAAGGAAGAAAATCAGTGGAAGGAGTAGTTGACATAGGAGAGAAAATGCAAAGGTAAAATAAAGATTAAACAGTGATTTTATTGGAATAACAGAATAAGTGGTATATTAAATTATGATGACATTGACAGCTGTCATTTATTTGGCGATTTATGGTTACACAGATTTTTCATATGCATTAGCTTATGACCAATGCCTATCACCCATGAGATGGTGTGGGGAGGAATAAGACCAGTATTGGTTTATGATGATTGTGATGGTGGTGGTGGTGATAGGGGTGATAGTGATAATTAATAACATTCTCAAACCCCACTACACTGTCTATGATGTGGGGGAGAGAGGAATTTGCATAATAAGGGAGATATATTGCAGGGACATTAAATGTCTTAAGACTAGAGGTATCAAACGTGCAAGCCACTGTCACGTTGGAGTTGATAATATTCCCAAGTATAGCACTTACCAGATTAAAATGTAATTGGGAAATATTTGGAACATAGATAGTATTAATATGTAGTTTTCTAAGTCAATATGCAGCACAGGGATCCTTATGTAAGGTTTAGTGGCAACTCCCGCCCCCCACCCCCTTTGCTTCTAATCAAGTCTGATGCCACTTTCTCAGATCACTATGGCAACTGTACAAACCTGAACAGTTTGACTCACCTGATAGGACTGATTGGGTTATACAGGCCCAAGCATAATGACTCAATTGATCCTGAGTCAAAAGAAATGGTCAGTAAGGATAACCTGTTGTTGATATTGCTCATTCATTTTATTTCATTCTTGTCAAACTTTTCATGACCCCATCTGGGCTTTTCTTGGCAAAAATGTTGGAATTTTTTTTCCATTTCCTCCTCCAGCTTGTTTTATAGCTGAGGAAATTGAGGCAAATGGGGTTGTGTCTTGCCTAGGGTTATATAGTTAGCAAGTGTCAAAGACAAGATTTGAACTCAGCTCTTCCTGTCACCAGGCCTGGCATTCTACTCACTCTCACTGCACTATCTAGGTTGCAGTTGACCTTACTCAAAACTGCCTTATCAATCTACTTGACACAAAGTCGACCAAAGTCATTAAGAAGGCAAGTCACGGTGACACAAACTAGGGATAATATGCATTCTCAACAATAATAGCTAACAAGTATATAGTGCCTCCTGTACCAAACAATGTGCTAAGCACTTTACACACATTAACTCAATTGAACCTCACAATAAGCTAGGGAGGTGGGTGCTATTATTCTCCCCATTTTACATATGAGGAAACTGAAGCAAAGAGAGGTTAAGTGACTTGCACATGACTACATATCTAGTAAGTGCCTGACTTTTAATTTGAACTCAGGTCTTTCTGACTCTAGGCCTAGTCTTCTATCTACCTAGTTGCCTGAATTTGACAGTATAAGACCAAGAGTACTAAAATTAAGAACTTCAAAAAAGTAGGCAATTACTACACATAAATACATACATACATACATGTATATATAGTATGTGTATACACACATATATATGTATATTACATAAATGAGTAAATCACCACCATAATCTTTGATAAGGAAGAATAAAACTATTTTTGAACCCACGAAATATATTTTTACAGTTGTTTTTGCCATTAAAGGAATTCTAAGAAGGAAGGAGCAACTGTCAAGTCATATTCCTAAAGAGAGGTGTCCAATATCACCAGGGTCGAAACAACTATAGAAAAGCTACTGACCGTCTGAGACAAAGCATTAAAGCAATTACATCATCAGCTTGCTGATACATGCAGAAGGAAGTGTGAACACCATAACAGCCAGAAAACAAGAAAAAATAAGAAATAAAAAAGTGGGGCAGGAAGTGGAATGCAGAAAGTGTATCAGCCATTCCAGACTCCTTGACTGCAAAAATCAAAAGATTAGAGTGAAATGGGGAGTCCACGTAGCCCAAAGAAAAAGAACCGAACATTTCAACAGCATTCAAAAACTTTACTATAGACACTTGAAAAGCAAAGAACATTGGAGCCCCTCCCACTAATATGTTTGTGTATTTTATACAAAGCATTTAAAGATTGTTTTCCTCTGAAATGCTATAATATTTACAAAGAATTGGTTGTGGGGAAAAAAAGGATTTGTCCAAATCTCAGGACAATAGAGAACACATCATTATCGATTATTCAATGATTGGGCAAACTACTTGAAAGCGACTATTTTAAAAATCAAATTCCAAAATAGATAATGCAATGATTGCTTTGTGAATGTGACAATTATACTGCCTTCATTGATTATTAATTGGTAAATAGCATTGTCGGTTGAGTGGGAGAGATTTGTATCCAATTCAATCTCAAATACTAACTGTGTGATTCTGGGAAAGTCACTTAACCCTGCTTGCCTCAGTTTCCTCATCTGTAAAATGAGCTGGAGAAGGAAACGGCAAACCATTATGGTATCTTTGTCAAGAAAACCTTAGATGGAGTCACAAGGGCTTAAAGATGACTGAAATGATTCAACAACAACAACAGCATTTAACAGATATTTTGTTAATAGTTGGGAATATAAATAATAAATAAGACATTCCCTGCATACAAGTTAAATAGAGAATAGATGGAAAGCAGATTTTCAGTTAAGGTAAGTGAGTAGTAACTGTGCAGACTTTCTAAAAGAGGTACTGCTCTAGGTAAGTCTGAAAAGAAGCCAGGGACAATAAGACTTGAAGATGAGGAAGGAGAGAATTCTATGCATAGGTGACAATGAGTGCAAGTATGAAAATGGGACCTAGAGGATCATGTGTGAGCAATACCTAGTAGTCAATATGGCTGGACCATAGAGTCTAGGTAGGTGAGTAATATGTCTAAAGCTGAAAAGTACAGAAGGACCAAGGCTGTGAAAAGCTTTAAATGTCAAATATAAGACTTCATATTTGATCCCACAGGTAACAGAGCTATTGGAATTTATTGAGAAAGGATGTGGTGTTGTCTAATCTTCATTTTAGGAAAATCACTTTGGTAGCTGTGTAGAGGATGGATTGGAATGAGGGAAGACTTAAGACAGGGAGTTTAATTAGAAGTCTTTGCAACAGATGGTGCCAAAAGTGATGAATACCTGAACCAAAGTGGTGGCTATGTGATTGAAGAGACGGGTGGGGCACATTGCAAAATTTTGTAGAAATCAATATACTTTTAAACAGATCCAAACAAATGAAACAATAGAAGGCAATGTGAAATATCTCATTGGAAAAAACCACCGACCTGGAAAATAGATCCAGGAGAGACAATTTAAAAATTATAAGGTCAGTCACTTCCATTTGGTCCAATCTAATTCTGAAGGAATTATTCTTTTAGGTGAACTTTTGAAATTATTTTTTCATCTGGCAAATTTGGCTTTTTAAGGCATTCTTCTCCCCATTGGCTTTTTGGGCCTCTTTTGCCATTTGAGTTAGTCTATTTGTTGAGGTGTTATTTTCTTCAGTCAGGTTGTTTACTCTCTTTTCATGATTTTCTTCCATTATTCTCATTTCTCTTCCCAGTTTTTTCTCTACTTCTCTTACTTGATTTTCAAAATCCTTCTTGAACTCCTCTATGGCCTGTAACCAGTTCATATTTTTCTTGGAAGCTTTTGGTGCAGGGATTCTGACTTTGTTGTTTTCTTTGAGTTCCATGCTTTGATCTTTTTTGTTCCCCCCAAAAGCATCTACAGTTGGTTGGCTGTGCTTGCTTTGCTTCCTTTGCTTGCTCATGTTGCTAGTCAATTACTTGATTTTTGAGCTGTTTGTCACAGTACAACTCTGCTTCCAAAGGGGAGAGCTTTGTCCCAAATTACTGGGGTTTTTGCAGCTGCTAGAGCTAGTAGGAGGCCTCTATCTCTACAACCCACACCAGCTTTGGCTCACTGGTCACACACCTCAGGACCACCACCCAAGACCATGGTCCAGATACAGGCAGGTTAAAGCAAGAGCACTTAGCCTCTGAATGGTTGCTTGGCACCCAGAAGATCTGCAGACCAGGAGCTCTGAAGCAGCCATGTGGAGGCAGCTGCAAGGCCACTGCACCTCCTCTGCTTATTGCTCTGGGGGCAAAGGCCAGACCACACTCTGCCACAACCCCCCCCCCAGATTTAGCAAAGTTCTACTGACCTTTTACTTTGTATTTGGCTTTTATGGGTTGATAATTCTGGAAACTTCCATGGGTGCTGGTGATCCACTCTCCCCAATGCTCCAGCCATGGATGGTGAAGGTCGTCCTGGGGCCAAAACCATGGGCTCACTGTAGGCTGCTATGGACCTTTCTTTTCTGCCTGCTGGGCTGCCTTCAGTGGAAGATTTGTTTCTTTCTATCACTTTGTGGGTTCTGTAGCTCTAAAATTTGTTTAGAGTCATATTTATAGGTATTTGAGGTGGTTATGGGGGGAGCCACAGAGTTTTCCTGCTTCTATGCCACTATCTTGACTCTGTTCCCTGACATTAATTATTGCAGAGCCTTTGACTCCATTATGTATTTGTGCCTTATATGTGTACTGAAAATATACATAAAAAAGACTGAAGTATAGCAAGAACACTAGTGTATTTATTTAATATAAACATGGAAAACTTCCCTTTTTAAAATGTGCTACCAACACAGTAATATAACATTACATATGTTATGAAAATAATATAAATAATAATACTCATATAAATAACATAAATATAGCATAAATAGTAAATAATATACAGAGTGGTACCATGTAGAGAGACTGTTTGTAAACTTTATAGTTTTGTATCACCTTAAATAATAGATTATCATCTCCCCTAAAAGAAATTATGGATTCTAAATTAAGGAATAAAGATGTCAATATTTCTTAAGTGCCATTAACATATAGGACTCTATTGAAAAATGTTAATTGAATAACTTTTCCAGCTCTTGCAATCTTTCTCCAAAGAAATTATACTTTTATTTAAGCTTAATATATGTAAAATTCTTTATGTATGTCAAAGAAAAACAGAGACTAAAGGATTAGAACTTGAAACTGAAAGTCAAATTAAGCCATTGGATAAAGGTAATTCAAAGTCTTGATTTCCTCCAGACATGATACATAAAACATAACGTTATCAAGTAAAAAGAAGATTGTGTGTATTAAGAAACTTGTTGGTAAATTGAAATCAAAGTTCAATAGGAAGAACAATTGTGCAGCAATTAAGGCCTACACAATACTATTCCTAACACATGTTTTTAGAACTGTGAAATGGACCTTAATAGATTTGGAAAGTATCCTAACAAAAACCTGTGTGTTAAGAATGAAAGCCAAGCTCCTAAGGGCACCTTAAAGGATCTGTGGAAATAAGAACACTCTGTCATCAAAAAGTAGAAGGAAGATTGAGACATGTTCTCAAAGTAAATGACTAATAGTTTTAAAATTTACAGAAATAATTTTGGAACAAAGAGATTCCTTCTTTAAGAAATAGTAAGGGTAAAAAAACATTTTAAAGAAATAGTCAAGTCTTAAAGTAGTACTTGCTACTGGATTTGTCTAAAGTAACTGTGATATTTTATATCTGGAAGGAGCCTATGAAATAGCTATGATCTGAGAGGGTAATCAAAAGATCCTCCCAGAGCAATCTTCGTTTGAACTCCATCAAAAATATGTCACCAAAAAAGCAGTGGGCAAATGGTTCAGTCATGTAGATTTCTTTGTCTAAACAGAAGGGAGACTTCTGAAAGCAAGACCAGGGACCCTCAGATTCCGTCTCAGTTGTATCACATTTCCACTCTCAACACAGTTTGTATACATTAAAGGACTGTATCAACACCAACTATTATGTTGTTTTTATTTTGTTCTCAAGCTTATTTCAGTGGAATCAGTTTTAAAACGTCACAGGACAATTTGCAACGCAACTTTAAAATCGAATGTACTAATGCTTATTGCATAGAATGTAGACTAACTGGTAATGTGTGCTTTGTGAAGATTATACAAAAACAAATGGTAGAATCAACTGGCTGTACCAAAAAAAAAAAACCAAAGAAAAAAACAATAAAGAACTCTGCGATAGATTACTTCAGGCTGCAAAAATTTAGCACTAACTGAATATCTAGCAAGATACAACATGATGACTAGGATTTCCTATCAGAACATATCTGTTACAAGTTAATGAAGAAATCCATACTCCACATACATATTGCACACAATTTTTTGAAGTTCAACAAATAAGCAGTACTGGAACTTGATAATTACCACAGATAAAACTGTTGTTCATAATAGCTTGAAAATAACATAGATCAATAAAAAAATCAAAATATTTTATATTGATTTCACCATACCAAATACTCAATATGTTCAAGTCATATGGAACACAACCTTACAGAACATAGAGACCTAGCTGAAGAAATAAAAGTCACGTACGAAAAGGATAAAGTCTATATGATCCTCACTATCCTGATTGCCCTGAAACTGTCCTGAAGGTGAGCTTTGCAAGTCTTCAGAAGATGAACCTCTGTCTCAATGCATTTATTCAATTACAAAAAAAGTTATTCCATATATCTGTGCAATAATCATTAGTGCATTAAATATAAGATTCACATCTCCACTTGTCTCAGAATTATTTCTATCTGAGTCCACTGAAATAAAGTTGAAAAGAACAAAATAAAAATAATACAGCAGTTCACATTTATAAAGCCTTTTAAGATGTCCAATGTGTATTGAGAGAGGAACAATTAAAATATGATTACATTTGGAGTCAGAAAAGCCTATATTTACCTTTGGCAAGACATTTAACTAGACAGGGTTCAATTTCCATACACATACATATGCACATATATGATATAGAGCATACATTATGACCTACAGTACTCATTTTGAGGTAGATATTGTTATTATCCCAATTTTATGGATAAGGAAACAAAGGTCAATGAGGCTAAATAGCTTTTGCAGGTTCACATAGCTAGTAACTGTCTGAAGTGGACTTCATATCTAGTTCCATATTACTCCAAGTCCAGTAATCATGTGTAATGTTAATGAAATCAGAAGATCTTCCATGCCCCTTTCTATTGGCACCTACTGAAGGCACTTGGCACCTCAAAGGCTTAGCTCCTTACTTCCAGTTAACTCCTTAGGAGTAATCACAGCTGGAGTTGAGAGGAGAGT
>JAQQSW010007583.1:0-13668 GCA_028646575.1 Pseudocheirus occidentalis | reverse complement strand
TTCTTTTTCCATCTGGCAAATTTGACTTTTTAAGGCATTCTTCTCCTCATTGGATTTTTGGACCTCTTTTGCCATTATTTTCTTCAGTCAGGTTTTTGGCTCTCTTTTTATGATTTTTTTTTGCATCATTCTCATTTCTCTTCCCAATTTTTCCTGCATTTCTCTTATTTGGTTTTTCAGAATCCTTCTTAAGCTCCTGTAATCAGTTTACATTTTTCTTAGAAACTTTTGGTGCAGGAGTTTTGCTCCTTCTGTTCCATGCTTTGATCCTTTTTGTCCCCAAAAAAGGAATCCAAAGCTGGATTTCTGTTCTTACTTTGCTTCCTTTGCTTGCTCATGTTGCCAGTCAATTACTTGACTTTTTAGCTCTGTGGAACTCTGCTTCCAGAGGGGAGAGCTTTGTCCCAAATCACTGGGGTTTTTGCAGCTGCTGGAGCTATTAGGAGGCCACTGCAGCCCCCACTGACTTTGGCTCACTGAAAATGCACCTCAGGACTACCACCCAAGACCACTATCTGGATCCAGGCAGCTCAAGGCTAGAGTACTTAGTCTCTGAATGGTCTCTAGGCCCCCCTGCAACATGCAGTTCAAGAGCTCTGAAGCAGCCAAGTGGAGGCAGCTGCTCCACTTCTGCTGCTTTCTTGCCCTGGAGGTGGACAGCCAGACCACTTTTTTCCCCCAGATTTAGCCAAGTTCCACTAATCTTTCATTTAGTCCTTGTTTCTTATGGGTTAATAATTCTGGAAATCGCCACAGCTGCTGGTGATCCACTCTCCTGAAAGCTCCAGCTGTGGCTTGTCTGTGGTTTCAGACTGGACTGGTTTCAGCTCCCCACACATTGTGATGAATCCTTCTTGTCATGCCTGCTGGGCTGACTTCAGTGGGAGCCTTATTTCTCTGTTCTTTTGTTGAGCTCTGGAGCCCTAAAATTTGTTTAGAGTTATATTTTGTAGGTGTTTGAGGTGATTATGGGGGGAGCTGCACAGTTTTCCAGCTTCTATGCCACACTCTTGCCTCTGCCCCCCCAAAACTGTCTTTTTAACCATTTTTTTATAGTACAATAATATTTTTTTTTGGAGGGCAATTGGGGTTAAGTGACTTGCCCAAGGTCACACGGCTAATTTTTCTGTTAATTGTCCGAGGCCGGATTTGAACTCAGGTCCTCCTGAATCCAGGGCCGGTGCTCTATTCATTGCGCCACCTAGCTGCCCCTAGTATGATAATATTGCATTATACTAGTATGCCATAATTTGTTCAATGATTCCCCAGTTGTTGGGCATTCCGTTCATTTCTAATTCTTTGCTGTTATGAAAAGAACTGCTAGAAGTACTTTTGTATAGATAAAATATTTTCCTCTTTCTTTGATCTCTTTGGGGTAATGGACTAAGAGTAGTATAGATGGGTCAAAGGGTGTATACATTTTAGTAGATTTTGAGCATAATTCTAGAATGTTTCCCAAATGACTGGACCAGTTCACAGCATTGTGCTGTTTTTCTGTTCTCCAACATTTTCCTTTGTTGTCAACCTTTACAATCTTATGGGTGGGAGGTAGAATCTCAGAGTTGCTTTAATTTGCATTTAAAAAATATTAGTGATTCACAGTATTTTTTCAAAAGGCTGTAAATAACAGCTTTCTTTTCTCATGCATATGTTCTTTTAAACATTATTTTATTTATTTCATTAAATATTTCCCAATTATATATAAAACTTTTAACATTCATTTAAGAAATTTTGAGTTCCAAAATTTTGCCTCCCTCTTGCCCTTCCTCCATTCATTCAATAAAAAATATGCTTGTGGTCTAAAACAAAAATAAAGCCCCAATTCCTTAGCTTTGTCTTCAGAGTCTCCTACAATTTGCCTAGCTTTCCAGCCTTATCTCCAGTCAAACTTGCCTACTCCCTGCCCTATGAACATATCTCTCAACATTATCTAACTCTGGAGTCTTTGTTGATGTTTTTTTCTTTATGGGTTCTTTTTAAAAAAAAGGTTTAACCAGAAAATCAGAAACAAATCAATTAATATTTTTTAATCATTGAAATTTAATTCAACAAACAGTTAAATCTATTATGTTTAAAGCACCGTGCTAAATACAAGGGAGTAGACATTTTAGAATTATGCTCAAAAGCTACTACAAAAATGACAAAAGTTGTTCACAAAAGCTTCTGTTCTATTAGAAAGGAATTAATTTTATACTAACATACTTTTTAAATTAGATATTGCAGACAAAAATATACTTTTGAGAAATGTTTACCTATGTTCAAGCAAATATATCATGGCTTAGGATGGGACTGGACCTGTCATTTCATTGATGTAGGGAATGTCCAGTGAATAATTTCCTCTACCATTTGAGACCTGCATAGTCTGTGCAATTTCTAGCTTCAGATAATTGTTACCTAAAGCACTGAGATGTTTTGTCCAGGGAAACTCAGCAAATGTGTGTCAGAAGTAGGATTTGAACCTAGGTAGACCTTGTTCTGAGGCTAGCTCTCTACCCATTTAGTTGCAATGATTTAAATTTATTTAAAGAACAGTTGCCTTTTTATTATTTTTTCTGATATATTAACTATAGAGTTTTTATGCCCACCAATATTTTGCTTTATTTTTTTAATTTTAGCAGGTCTTTCTAGGAATGCTTTCAGAAGCATATCTCTTTGGAATTGCCTACTGGTCTGACAGTCACCTCACTTATCCTCCTAGAGATGGACAGGTTGCTGAGGAAAAGGCACTGGAGATGAACTCTAACAGTAGCATCCCCTGTTCATCTGCAGATGAAGCACAAGACAAAAGTCTTCATTGGAGATGCAAGCCCCGTGAAAGTTTTATTTCTTTAAACCATTCAAAAGAAAACCAACATAGCAGGAAACAAAAAACGACAGTGCTGGAATCAAGCAACAATCCTCTCCTTGAATGGCAAACTTCTGCTGGGGTTGAAGACTGTGGAGACTCCAATGTGAGCAGAGAAACATATTTGGTTCCTCCTTCCTGTAAAAGTATTTGCAAGAATTATAATGATTTACACATTGCTGGGGGCCAAGTGATGGCCATCAACTTAACTGCAACAGATTCCACCTTGGAGAGCAGCTTTGAATTTGGCCCACTATTGAAATCTTCAGAAATTCCTTTGCCTATGGAGGAATCTATTTCAACTCAATTGAGTGATTTGCCTTGTAAACCCCTTCAAAGACACTCATCTTACTGGAGAATAACCAGCATCAAGGACAAAAGTATTATGCCACTTCAGAAGCCTCTTTCCAATGCCATGCTGAATGAATATTTGGAGCAGAAGGTAATGGAGTTGTATAAACAGTATTTCATGGACACTGTATTTCATGACAGTACTCCTATTCAGATTCTGGGCTCAGAGCTCATCATGACAAGCGTGGATCAAATCAGCCTACAGATATCTCGGGAGAAAAACTTGGAGGCTGTGACAGCCAAGGATATGGTTATCAACTGCCTCTTACGACTAGTCTCCACTGAAATCAGTACTCCTAGTCTGCATATTTCCCAATATAGCAATGTGAGTTCATGAAGAAGATATCTTGATTCCTTTTACAGTCAAACTCAAAGCTGGATTTTATTTAAATTTCTTTTTTTCTGAAGGAAGAAGACAGGCAGTAGGAGTATAAGGTTCAAATCATGGAGTAGTTATGTATAATGTGTCTCAGAGATGTGGAATGAAGGGCAAAAGAGGATGATGGTAAAATGAAGAAAGAATACCAGGAAAGTATAATGAGCTATTGTAAAGAACACGTATAGCAACCAAACAAGATAAAAACAGCTGAACAAAAGAGAAAATAAATGTCAAGCTTAAATATTATTTCAAGAGGAAGAAAATAACAGTTCAAGGAAAACAAACAAACCAAAAAAGTGTTCTCAATTTCCAAGTTAAAGGATTATATGTTTGTATTTTGTCTAGGAAGATTTTCTGATGGGAAGGGATATAAGAGAGGGTATGGGGGAGCATGGAAAAATAAAGAAAACTGCTAGCGAGGGAGTAGGTTAACACTGTATTTATTGGGGAAAAAAAACAGAGAAAGAAAGAAAAGACAAAAAAGCACTCCTGGACTGATTAAAATTTTCCAAATTATTAGAATGGGTATATTTATATTTGTGCTTGTGTTTTTTTCTTTATTTTATCAGAAAATCACTTAAAGGACCAGTCATCTAGAACATACTTTTTATTATTAATTTTTAAAAAATTTATTTATTTACTTTTAGTTTACATCATTCAGTTCCACAGTCTCTTAAGTTTTCAAATTTTTCTCCCTGTTCTCTCCTCCCCCCTACCCTCCATAGGGGCATGTAATCAAATATAGGTTCTACAAATACCTTCATGTTGAACGTTGGTTATGTTCTAAAGGATTATAACCAATAGGCTGAACAGTGAAAAAGAAGGGATAAAACAAAATGAAACAAAACACAAATGAGAGAGAGCAAGTAGTTTGCTTCAATCTGCAGACTTTGTAGTTCTTTCTCTGGATTGTGGATATCCCTTTCCATCATGAGTCTTTTGGAGTTGTTTTTTAACCTTGAATTGCTGAGAGGAGCCCAGTCTATCAAAGTTAGTCATCACACATATGATGTGTCTGTAATTGTATACAAAGTTCTCCTGGTAGAACATACTGTTTAGATGAAGGAAAATTTCTGTGTTTTTTTTTCCCTCTCTATGGATGATTACTTTGGCACAAGTATGTGAGTAAGTCATGCTCCCTTATTTACAAATCTCTGAAAAAAAAGATTAAAAAGTGAAAGAAACTGACAATCTGAAGCATCAGTCTGACTTGGATAAGCAGATTTAGAGCTGAAAGAGTACCCAGAAGTCATGTGGTCTATTGCTCTCATTTTGCAGATGAAGTAACAGGCTTGGAGAGGTTCAAAGACCTGGCTAAGGTGTCACAGGTGACAGAGTTTACACACAGTGGCAGTGTTTAGATTTGAACCTTAGCCCTTTGACTCAAGATCCCGCACACTTTCCATGTACCACATTTCCTTGGGGATATTATACTTTTATTAAAGAACATAACTGGTTCTATTTCTCACTTTTGTACCCTTAAAATCCTCCAGCACACACACACACACACACGCCCCACAAGAGCCAAGAATAGATTTGTCAAACCACTCTTCTTTGTAAAGGTATATATTCTAAAATTAAGTGATATCCCTTATATCCCTGCTGGTTTAAGCCTGACCCTGTAATATGTAATTGCTATTTTTTAAACAAACATACAATTTTGCATAATGACAATAATGGTTTGATTTGAAATCCATGTCTGAAATATTAAATATGGCATATCTGTAACTTTTCAAAATGTAACAGTATTGACTGTGTATTTTAATAATACTTTCAGGACTTTTAGTGACACCATATGTTAGAAAATCATGTGAGAAGCATTTGTTGTACACACACAACTGTCCTTTCAATGAGAGCTTTGCAAGAGCTGTGGTTTATTTTCTAGTATACCAGGAAACAGGAGTCAGTGTAGATAAAGATATTGAGACATCTGACCTCTTAGATATCAGAATTACTTTTATTTAGAAATTTTTCAGGCTAGTTAATTTTATGGGAGAAAAATATTTATAAAGCCATGTAAAAAATCTAAAGCATGATGGTCACATCACCTGACAGCTACATAAAAGAAATTGTAATGTTGAACAAAATTCACTTAAAATTACACTTCCCTGGTGGAAGTCACAAAGTTGGGTCTGGTGACCTGGCAACTGTAATATCAAATGGTCTTGCCTTATGCTTAGTGGAATACATATCAAGGTTACTTCAAGAAAGTGAAGAGAAACCTATAAAATACTCAGGCATCTATATGATTTTCCTGGCTCCCTGGTTGATCCAAACCTGGCTCAAATTCTGAACTATCATTAGGAAGTCATGTTTACCTCAGGGACTCCTGGAGAATATCATTTCAAGTGGCAAGTAACTTAAGAAGAAAGTCATGACTCTTTCACCTCTGTAAGAATCCTATGACCAAAGCTGAGTTGTATGTGGGTGACTGAAGGGATGGAGGAAGTCGTTGGATAATCCCAGATGCCTCTGCCATTGCCCAGGGATGACTTTGAAGAGTGGGGATAAACAATGTAAATAAAGGACTACAGAATCAAAAGAGAAAAGACTTTGAAATCCATAGCAAAGGGAGAAATTTTCTAATGTACCAAGCCTATTTGGAGATAACTCCCCTAAGTTATGCTCTGCATACTTAGTAGGTTTCAGGAACATTGCCACTTTGTTTATCCCCTACAACCCTGCCCGTCCCCCCAATTCCATCCCCCGGTGTGATCTTTTATTTTTTTAATTCAAAGTCCCAACCTTGAAGCAGATAATTATTTCCTCTCTCCACGTCTTTAACCCTCCTGGAACAAAACAGTGTTTGTTATTGCAGCAGAGCAGCAACAATAATATATGGTTTGTGGCCCAGTGACAGCTTAGTTGTTTGGAAAATATCATGATCAGGCCACAGGATCATGAATTTTTTCAGCCACTAAAATTAATGAAGACCCTTATAATAAGGTGTGGAGAAGTTGGGATCTCAATGAAAGGAATGCTCCTATCAGTGAAATAACAGATTTACCTTAAAAGTCTGAAAGTAAATGATTTTTATATCATATAAAATATATAATATATTTAAATTTATTTTATATTGCTATTTCTAAACTGGGCCCAATCAATCATTCAGTCAGTCAACAAAAATTTATTAAGAACCTAGTATCTTTGCCAAGAAAATACTCAGTGGGGTCACAAAAAATGAAAAATGACTGAAACAATTCAACAACAAATTTTGTATATATATATATATGTATATATACACACACACATATATATATACACACATGCATGCATCCATCCATCCATATGTATGTACATAGATATTATTTATCTAGAAAGAGATATATATATATATATATATATATATATATCTTCCCCTCCACCCCCTTTAGGTCTGTGATTTCAACAGGATAGGGAGCGATCAGAGAAAAACTCCTCTATCAATGTGGTTTGGCATCTACTCTGACTCTATAGTCTTACGGAATTAGTTAAGGGCACTTAAGTTAAGAAACTTACTCAGAATCACACAACCATTATATATCAGAGGAAGTCCTTTCAACTGCTTTGCTGTTCAATGGTGTCTGACTCGGTGACACTATTTGGGGTTTTCTTGGCAAAGGTACTGGAATGGTTTGCCATTTCCTTCTACAGCTCATTTTATGGACAAGGAAACTGAAGCAAAGCAGATTAAGTGACTTGTCCATGGACTCAGATGTTAAGTATCAACTCCAGGTCCAGAACACTTTCAACTACGCCACCTAGCTCCCCCTCTTCTCTATCACCCTGTGACTCAGACTAGGGTAGCTCCCTATCGCTACACAGCTACCTGACCAACAGTGTACCAACAATGTTAAATATCCCAAGTGTGCAAAGAAGATGCTAAAAACCTACCCTAGCACATGAATCAACCAGCAAACCAGCATGTAATCAATCAGCAAACATTTATCATGCACCTCCTATGTGCTAGGCCCCAGGGACACAAATGAACAAAGTGAAAATAGCCCCTGCCCTCAAGGAGTTTAAATCCAACTAGGGAAAACAATATGCACATACCTAAGAATATATGGAAAGTATGCATAGGATGAGCAGTTAGGGGGATCAGGAAAGGCCTCAAGTAAGGGGCAGTACTTGAGCTGAGCTTCAAAGGAGGCTGGAGATTCAAGAGGTTGAGGTGATGAGGGTGATAATTAGCAGAGAGGCACTGATGTTATGTTCTTGTGGAGAGTAGCACAGTTATTTGTGAGGTACCTAAAATAATAGATTTAGAACTAGAAGTGACCTCAAAGGTTATGTAGCCTAATCTCATTTTTTAGGTAAAGACTGAGGCTTAGAGACTTACTCAAGGTCATCTGATTAATAAATTGTGGACCTGAGTTGCAGAAGCAAATTTCACTCTGAATCTAAGGCTGTTTCCACTGTAATCTTCTGCCCCTATGGATGAGATTAGTATGGTTTGTAGTTATAGAAGAAAGTACAATTTAATCCCTGTACTAATATCAAACTTGTGATCTCTCACTTTTCACGCAAACACCTGCTGCATAAATCAGACCTGCACAATTTGCCAGTGGGTATGGGTCAAAATTAAAATAGACTAAACTTCTTTGGGCCATGGATAGGTTTTTAGCAGTTTGCTTTCCAAGTAAAGGCATAGTCAATGATTAAACTGTTTTGCAAATAAATCATATTTTTAAAAAGGTTAATTTCAATTAATATCAATTAATTATACATATTGCTTAAGATTTTTACTTATCATGAAATCACACTAATGTTTAAAAAATTACTTTGCTAAACAGTACAAGTTTTAATTCACTTTTTAGGTTTCCTTACTGTTTACATCTAGTTAATGGGATGTATTTTACTTCTTGTCAGCAGTTTATTATACTCTAGAATTGTGTTTAAAACTGATTTCTTTAGAAATCTGAAAACTAACCTTAGTAGCTGCTTCATTTTCTGTGTTTCCTTTCTTGAGAAACCATTGTTCCCCACTGAGATTTTTCAGCAATTTGGATACTTTGATCTGTTTTTCATTAGTGTCCAATTTGCTTGTCAGGATATTTTGATTCAAAATGGTGATAAAGATTGTATTCCTTCAGAACGGCTATTCTCAGCAAACAAGACACAATATTTTGTCTCTCATGTAAATAAATATCTACTTGTCCACTCTGGATTAAACACTTTATATTCTTATTTGATCTTCTGTTTCTTTTTATCAACCTTTTTACTAAGTCAACCCAAAAACTTTACCATTAGAACAACAACGACAAAAAATCTCCACAGCAACTGTCCACATACAAAGAAATACTGAACTGAGTGTCTGACCTTGGAGACAGTGCCAGACACTCATGTAACTTGGGGGGCGACCACGCAGCGAGGGAGGAAAAGAAGCCCTTGCATTGTTACGGCTCATTCCATGGGGGCGTCAGTGCGTGGCTGCACTCAACTTTGTCCCTGTTTAATGCCCGTAATGACTGAAGATATGAACGACTCTTGCTCCTGTCAGAGTAGAGACAAACTGGTGATGGTTGGTAGTTGCGGATCATGTGACAAACAGGAGCGAGTGCCCTGTGGCAACCTGCTGGTCAACTTACATGATGGATGCAATAGTGACTAGTTACACATTGGTGGATTATGTGGGGCACAAAGGTCTCCTAACATCTTTCTTTTACATTCTCTACTTTTTTCACGGCTGCCCGAAATCCTTTGAATGGATACAAGCAGCCCATTAGCCATATAGTGAGCAGGCCTGGCATAAATGAAAGTGTAGATTTGGATTCCAGAGGACTAAAGAAGACAAATGTGCCCTGCCTTTCTTCAGCACTGCTTTGGCAGTGAATCACAGATGTGGAAAGTAGCCTACTCTCACATATTGTTGCTGGTTTGCTTTAATAGTTTCTTTTTCTTATAAGGGAAGATTTTGTGAAGGAAGGGCCCTGGAAATTGTTAGTAACATAAACAAAGAAGAATTAATAAATTTTAAAAAAATAATAATAATTCAAAAAGAAAAATTAAATAAGATACACCTTTGCAAAAGGGCACCTAGCCTCTGGGGGGGTCAAAGTAAAATTTTGGAAATTGGAAAGCTTTCATACTCTGGGTTAGGTCAGCACTTTGTTGTGGATTTAATATCAAAGAGTAACCAAAAAGTGGAATAAAAGGAAACAGTTCAGTCTGTCTTTCCCAACAACTACTTTGAAAAAGATTTCAGATGAGCACAGATCCAGTATTGATAAGAAATCTAAGGAGAAACCATGGAAGTCACCTTTCTTACTACAGGGTCACAAACTTGAAGAAGTTTATATAAACAAGGCAAGAGTGGGAACAAGTATCACCTGAACCTCATTTTTATCTAACTAGTAAAAGGAGCATAGAATATACATACAAATACCTAAATGTTTGGTGTAGAATTCAGGGGTGGGGACCTGTGGCTTTGTAGGCCCATGTGTGCAGCCTTTGACCGAGTCCATGTTTTACAGAACAGATCCTTTTATTAAAGGGATTTGTTCTGTGAAGTTTGGATTCATTCAATGGCCGCACTACACTGCAGATACACAATTTATTCAGCTTGGAAATGAGGAATAGGGAAAGGGGAAAGGAGAGAAAAAGACTGGTGTGGGAGGATTTATGAAGATGGGAATGCAATAAAGAAAGAAAAAAATACAAGAGAATAGAATGGAGGGTAACACACAATTAAATGATCATAACTGTGATTGTAAATATGATAAACATCCACAGAATGGAAAAGGGTGGCGGAATGAATTAGAAAGCATAATCCAACAATATGTTGTTTACAGGAAACATGCAGAATGATAGAAGGTTAAAATAAGGTAGTAGAGCAAAATCTACTATGACTAGGCTGAAGCAAGGTTGTCAGTCATGATCTTAGACAAAGCAATAGCAAAATGAAAGACCTTTGAAGGAGTTATTAAAAGTCAACTGGAGACTCACAAACCATTCATATCCAATTTATTGTCAAAGGTTGTCATTTGTTTTTCTGTTTTTTTGTTTTTGCTTTATAGAAGGGGGAAGGCAGGGCAATTGGGGTTAAGTGACTTGCCCAAGGTCAGACGGCTAGTAAGTGTTAAGCGTTTGAGGTTGGATTTGAACTCGGGTCCTCAGGTCCGCCTGACTCCAGGGCTGGTGCTCTATTCATTGCACCACCTAACTGCCCCTAGTCATTTTCCTAATTGATGGTGTAGACACCTATTTGATTTCCAATACTTTGCTACCACAAATATGCCTGCTAGATATATGTTGGTGTATGTAGGAACTTTCTTTTTATCACAGACCTCTTTGGAGTATATGTGTAGGAACAGAATCTGCTTTATTCCTTTATGTATTGGGAAAGATTCTAAAGTATCACTATAACGTGTGATATTTTTTGTTGGTTTTTCAGTTGATACTTATTATGATATTAAGAGTGGCTAGAATGGTGTAATGGACTGGTGTAGTTCTAGGCCTCGAGTCAGAAAGTTTTATCTTCTTGAGTTCTGGCTTCAGATATTTACTAGCTGTGTGACCCTGAGCATGTCACTTACCCCTGTTTACTTCAGTTTTCTCATTTGTAAAATGAGTTGGAGAAGGAAATGACAAACCACCCCAGTATTTTTGCCAGGAAAACCCCAAATGGGATCACAGAGTCAGACATGATTCAACAATAACAACAATGATATTTTTAAAATCCCTCCATTCTATGCTTATTTTTTTTAAAGACAAATATTATGTTTGTTAAAGACTTTTTTTTTCTGCCACAGCCTTCTAATTGGTCCCCTTGCCTCAGTTCTCTCCCCAACTCTAATCTATCTTCCATTCACCTGTCAAGGTGAGTTTTTCCTAAGTATACCTGCACTTAGCACCCTTCCAACTCAAGAAACTTCAGTGATTCCATGTTACCTTTAGAATGAAATATGAAGTCTTTTGGAACTTAAAACCCATTAAAATCTCTCTTTCTTACCTTTCTAGTAAAACTATACTTTACTTCTCTCCACACACTCTACAATCAGATACACCGGCCTAATTGCTATTCCTAATAAACTACTCTTTATCTCCCATCTCAGTGCCTTTGCACTGACTGTTCCTTATGCCTGGAATGCTCTCTCTGTCATCTCTTACTCCTGGTTTCCTTCAAGCCTTAATTCCAATCCCACCATCTTCAGGAAGTCTTTCCCTGTGAGATTACCTTCCATTTACACCTGTATATATTTTGTATCCATGTAACTATTTGCATATTGTAACACCAATAGAATGCAAGCTCCCTGAGAGGCCGTCTTTGTATTCACAACAGTTAGCACAGCATCGGGAACATTGTTGTAGTTCAGTTGTTCAGTCATGTCTTACTTTTAGTCATCCCATGGACCATAGCAAGCCCATACAGCCTTGGGGTTTTCTTGGCAAAGATCCTAGTTTGCCATTTCCTTTTTTTTCTTGCTTTTCTTTTTATTACTACTACCATTATCCTATCCCCTCTTTTTTAAAACTTCTTTTTATTTTTAGTTTGCATCATTCATTTCCATGAGATTTTGAGTTACAAAATTTCTCCCATTTTTTCCCCTTCCCACCACCTCAAAACAGCAATCAGACTCTATACCACCTCCCCCAATCTGCTCTCTCCTATATCATCCCCCATCACCCCTCTGAGTTTCTGGTAGGGCAAGATGGATTTCCCTACTCCAGTACCTGTATATCTTATTTCCCAGTTGCATGTAAATAATAATAATGATAATAATATGTATACATGCCGTGGCCAGCACAGTCTAGGCCTAGCTACCAGCTGAGGAAAATAAAGAGAAAGTGAGAGAAAGCTTCTAGCTGAATAAGAAAAGGGGGAGAGAGACGGGGTGTATTCCATAGTCTGTTTATTGCAGAACTATTTCCTACAGAGCCAAAGATACAAGAAAATCATAGAGCTTATATTCCTTATTTCAGGGGTGATTACTCGACTTGGGTCTTGCCTTTCCCTGGACCTTAGCCCAAGGCTAATCAGTCATTAAGATCTTTATCCTAAAACCACCTCCAGCACAATAGAGGGGGGGTTTCCCTAATCAGGACTTGCAAATTAAGTTCAGTATAGTCTTTAGATATTCACGAAACCAATGAGAGCATCCACCCAACAATACTTTCCTTGCATATCTGCCTAATGCCCTTGTAAAACTGGGGAGCTAGTGTGCCAAGACCCCAGAAAGTCTTGGCCCCCAATATATACATGTACATACACATGTATATATGTATACATGTATATTTTTAACATTTGACTTTAGAACTTCAAATTCTAGATTCTTTTCCTTCCTCCCTTGTCACCCACCCCCACTGGAAAGACAAGCAATTCAATACAGGCTGTACATGTGTAGTTACACAGAACATCTCTACAACGGACATATTGTGAAAGACTGACCGCATTTCACTCCTTTGTATTCCATCCCCACTTGTGTTATTTTCTACTTTTTCCCTGTCCCTTTACAGAAGTGTGTGCTTCTAACAACCCTCCCCCAAACCTGCCCTCCCCTCCTTCCTCCCCGCTCTCATCTCCTTCCTCCTTACTCTCCTGTAGGTCAAGATACCCAATTTAGAGTGTATTTCACTCCTTCCCTAAGCCAAATTCAATGAGAGTAAGGTTAACCCATTCCCTTTTCCCTCCCTGTTCTTCCCCTCCATCATAACAGTTATCCCTTGCCTCTTCTATATGAGAGGATTAACCCCATTCTGTCTCTCCCTGTCTCCTCTCATGCTATTCCCCTCCCACCTCTCAATTTCACTTTTAAAATATTATCCCATCCTATTCAACTGATCCTGTGCCCTCTATGTACACATATATACACACACTCACATATGTATTCCTATGCATATATACCCTCCTATATATATATGTATACATATATGTATATATGCATTTATGTTCCTTTCAACTATCCTGATACTGAGAAAAGTTTCATAAGTTACAATTATCGTTTTTCCATGTTGGCATATAAATAGTTCAACTTTGATAAGTTCCTTATGAATTCGTTTCCATGTTTACCTTCTCATACTTCTTGTATTTGAATGCCAAATTTTCTATTCAGTTCTGGTTTTTTCATCAAGAATGCTTGGAAGTCCTCCACCTCATTGAATGAACTTATTT
>JAQQSW010007582.1:0-13668 GCA_028646575.1 Pseudocheirus occidentalis | reverse complement strand
AACCACTGACCCAGAGGGTCACATGTGACCTTGAGGCTGCACGTTCTCCATCACTGATGTAGACTGACCCTCTCTTCATTTTACAGGTAAAGAAACTGAAGACCGAGACAGATTAAATAACTTTCTCAAGGTCACATGGATAGTAAGTGGCTCCAAGGTCATTTGACACTGAATCCAGTTTTCATTGACTATGTCAGCACTCACTTTAATATCAACATCAATGTTCTAGCAAAGTCCAAGGAGTTCCTCTGTCTAGGCCACAGTCTGACATTTTCATATCTGTGACTATGAACAACGGTGATGTTGTTGTTGTTTTGTATCCAATTGTGTTTGACTTTGTGTCCTTTTTGGGTTTTTCTTGGCAAGGATACTGGAATGATTTGCTGTTTCCTTCTTTAGCTCACTTTACATATGAGGAAACTGAGGCAAACAGAGTTAAGTGACTTGTCCAGGGTCACACAGACACAGCAAATGTCTGAGGACTGATTTGGACCCAGGTCCCTCTGATTCCAGGCCTGGTACTCTATCACACTGTGTCACCTAGCTGCGCCAAACAATGGTGGTAGAAGAAATCAATAGCTTTTTGTTGATCCTATAAAGAAAGATTCCCCTCCTTATCACCCTTTCTCTCTTCTCTGAATAAAAACGTCATCTTAACCAATGCACACTTTAGATAAACAGGAATGCACTTATACAAGGTAAAGGTAAAATCTTGGCCATTTTTATTGTAAAATTCTCAGAAAAAGAGCATTTACAATGACAATAGTTTATGAGAGTTGATGATTCATCTTCTTTATACTGTGTTTCTGCAAATACATTGTGTGTTCAATACCACAGAATAGAGCAAAGGAAACACAAACAGCTCAAATGCCACAGACTGATATTGTGTTGGTACAAAGTTCTACTAAAGTTGATGTATTAAAAATAATTTATATATTTTATAAATAAGGAAAAAATCACATGTATAGTAATTCCAAGAGGCCTTTTGAGAAGTCCTGGTGATTACAGAAATATGTATTTTGGAGTCTACACAAGCGTTCAAAATAATGACACGAAGTAGTTGAAAGATTTCTGAAGTGAGGGATGGGGCAAATCTTAACTGGTGACATGGTACATCGGGGTTCACATTTTCAGGGACCATTCCGCTAAAAGACACTAAGAAATTATGAGACTAATCACGGCAGCAAGTTCTGCCTTTAAATTGTATTACTCGGTGACTTCAGAAAACATAATATAAAAGCAACACAATGTGCTAAGACTAGACTAATGATAACTAATAAAGACCAATAAGACTAAAGGCTAAAAACAAAAAGGGAGGGGAAAAGGGATGCATTAAGGAAAACTGCGTGGAAAAATGGTGAGGTCAACCACAGTCAAAAATGAAGGAGCTAGGAGAGGAAGAACAGAGAAAAGAGAGGAGAGAGAAAGATGGGGAGAGTCCCAATCAAAATATATTAATGTGGTGTTTGATAACTGTTTCATATGTGTCTTCTACACTGTGGGCTACAAATTAGAAACAAAGGTAGCCATTGAAATGAGAACTGACCCACTGATGGCCCCTGAAGAGATATTTTATTTTAGGAAATCTCTTTGTAAAACTTAGCAATGCCAAAGCAACCCAATGCTGAGCTGAGCTCCCCTTGCTCAAAATCTCCTGGGAGAGGATTCCCCCTTTTATCACTGACCAAGGTCTATTTCAGCTGCCATGAATGAAGGTAAATGTGTTTGTGTGGAGGTAGGGGGAGATGATTCTGCTTTCTGACATTTTCAGAATCTCCCTGTGGCTTCTGCATTATATTTCAAGAGATCCTGACACTCCTTTCTCTCCAGGTAGAGGATGGAGGACATCTGTCATGGTAGAAAAACTCTGATGAGGTCATGGAATTGGGGACAAGGGACAGTTGGCATTCTAGGTGACTCTGAGGACAGTTATTGCTTGGCAGAGTATAGGACAAGCCCTGTAAAACCAGGGCCACTCCATCAACTTGAAGAAAGGAAAAAGACAATATGACTGAGGAGGACAGTTGAGCTCATTGGGTATACGGGCTCCAGTGGGAAACCACCAGGACCCTGAAGAGGGGGTGCTTAAGAAATATAGAAGGGGTGCTCATTGGTGTCTGCAGATCCAGTGTATATAAACCACCTCTTTGTCAATGTAAAGACATTTTATATGCTCTAAGTTGGAGAACAAAGGAGGAGAATCCACTGATAATCTTTCTGAAAAGTGAAGAATCATACCAACTCTTTCTTAGTGTAAACCAAGTTTATTAAATAATTCCCTTTTCCTGCCATAATCCCAACATAAGAGGCCACAGACACATTTCATTTCAGTTCCCAGATACTGATCAGGTCCCTATGAAACAGAGACAGGACAAAAGTATATAGTGATATAGTGGATCCTGTGAAATTAATAAGAAAATCATGACACTTAATGCAGGTGTAGATAAAAAAATGCCTTGGTAGAGGACACTGGTTTCTATAATTTTTGCTCAAGTTTATTTTTCCTCTGGGGAGTTTTTTTGTGTGACAATTTCCTGATCCCAGGGGAGAGAAGAATAATGATCCTTTTGTACACATGAAAGCAACCAGTCAATACCAGGGGATTTAAGAATACTGGGGCCTCGTTGCTACTCTACATGTAGCTAGGCATACTCTCTGTGGTCTGACTGTAGAAACTTCAAGAGAACAAGGCAGAAGTCTTCTTCTCCATAACCACCAGCCTGGCACAAACATGGAAGAATCCATTCAGTTTGGGCTGTGGTAGCTATGTGACAGATCTGAACCCAGGGGACTGCATGGGGAGGTCAAAGTTGCCTCTGGGAGCTCTGATTAATGCTGGGAGGATCCCATGGGTCCCTTAAAAGCAAAAGCTGAAAAAGAAAGAAGGAAAGAAGAAAAAGGCAAAGGAAGCCAAATAGAAATGGAGAAGTAAAAGAAAACCAGGCTAAAAAAAGTGGAGAAAAGAGGAAAAGAGAAAAGAGAGATATCTTTCACAGAGAATGAGGAGGAGGGGAAATGATCTCTAAAGCTTTTCTAGGGACGTTAGTTACCCTCAGCTTCCCCCACCACTGTGGCCAGAACGCTGCCTAGATCAACCTGGGCTGGGCTATGCTTTGCAATGCTGTTTCCATAATGAAAACAGTGACATAGAGCGAGGTTCACTCCCTTTCTTCTCATTCGTCCCATCTGACCAGGATTATAAACTGCAGTAGACCATAAACTCACTGCGGGCAAGCCACCACTTCATTTTTGCATTTGTATTTGCATGCCTAGTACCTATATGCCATTTTGGGTACGTAGTGTAGCAAGTACTAGAATTAAATTGAGACAAGAGGGTGTATTTTGGGGAAATCCCTATGTCATAGTAGCCTCTGAACCCTGAACATGGCCTTTCCCATTACTTGAAAAATTCACCTTAAAAATACCATACCTCTCATATTGGGTAGAGCTATGACATAAATACATTTTAAAAATGAAAAAAAACCACCCACTTATGAGAACAGGAGATAATCTGACCTTATATACAGAATGTCTACAGGAAGCTGTGTGTCTGTAACACATACACCTCTACTTTATTCCAGGGGTTCCTCTGGGGCCAGAGAGACATTTAGTCCTGATAGGGGTCACTATGACAAGGGGTCACTATGACAGGGGTCACTATGACAAGAGCACTTCCTAGTGCCTCTTAAATCTGGAAGCATCATTTGTACAAATGTTACTTCTTTCTGTGTGACTGGGAAATGGGAGTTCATCTGAATTTCAGATTAAGTATCTTAATTAATATACCCCTTATACTGTTGATATCACTAAGGAATAAATAAAGAAAAGAAATTCCAACCTGGACTTCTGGGAACTGATATCCTTGGATACAGATAGCAAAATCATGCAAGTGTCCATATTTTAAAACCATTAAACTCCTATTATTAGTGTCTCTAAATCCTGTGGGACTGTTTTATCTGTTAGACCCAAAGAACCATTTTTAATGACACAGGGGACAGGACACATGATGATTTCTGGGGACGCAGACTGATCCATGTTACAGTTCATCTGATTCTGGGTCTCATAAAGCCATGCTAAAATGGATTTCCAATGCAGTGAGTTACTTTATTCAGGGGCCCTGGGTTAGGGAAGACAGGAAGACAGAGAGACTGTCACCTGACCTCGACTGTTTCTGTTTCCAAAGGCACGAATGTAGACATGGAGGATGCGTGGAGCTGGCTGAGACGTGGCTGAAAACATGAGGTAGATACATGGGTATAAAAGCAGAAGGCCGTGATGTTCTAGCAGGTAGGTTTATATCTGCATGTGTTCATTGTCAACAAAGGAAAATGGGACTTCAGTATGAAAGTCTGAAACTTAAACTATCTAACGACATTTGGACAAAGTGAAAACTGGTGAATGAATCAGAACCTTTATAGCCCCCTTATAGAAAAATATATCTGGAATGACTTTGCTCCATTGCAGTTTTTCAAGGTCCTTTAGTTCACAGGTTTTTGGTCAACAGAAAATAGGAGTCACAAAGAAAGAATGGAGAAGTGGCATATAGACACACTGGGTACTGCCAGTTATTCCTAACATCAAAATTTATTGACTTCTAGGTGTCCACAGTGATTCCATAAGGCCTCATCAGCAGCTTATATGCCTTCACTATAATAGCAGGCCATTTCACGTTGCTTGGGTGGTTGGCTACCATTGATATCCTTTGAATTATCCTGACTAAAGCAAGAAAAATCTCCCTTTGTGGCAGCTCTCCTTCTCCATCTTTCTCAGGAGATCAGATTTCTAAGTCTCTGAATACATTGTAGTGGTGGCTAGATATCAGTTGCTTGGGATGTGTAATCCTTGTTTAAAAATTTTTTTTTGAAGTTTTTGTTTCTCTGTCCCCTTTTCCAAGAATACAGAATCTTTGTCCTTTGCTTTTTAGGGGTAACCTAGCTGAGGTTCTGGGACCTGAGATAATATGAAACTTGAGCCATAAAAGCGAGGAAGTAATAGATAAGAAACATGAAGGGAGGTTTGAAAGTAGCAGAAGTGGAATACCAAGCATCTTCATGCCAGGCAGTCTGCAATGTGCTACCACAAATCAAGCAGGAGGAAAGAGCATATCCACATGAGAGGGAGATGGAAAGAAAAAGCAAGGGAGAAAGGGTTCCTGGAGTAATTTGAAGCTAAATACAAGTATTTAGAAATGATGACCAAATTGAATGGGAAGAGATTTTTGTGTCAGATTTCTTTGATAAGGATTTAATATCTGAGATATACAAACTAATAAATTATATGTATTTGTGCATACACACGCACACACATCCTAAAGCCACTCCTCATTACATAAATGGTCAAAGGATATGAACAATCAGTTCTCAAAAGAAGAAATGAAAACTGTGAAAAACCATATAAAAGAATTATCTAAATCACTACTAATAAGAGAAATGCAAATCAAAACAACTCTAATGAAATTTTATCTGTCACTTAGCTAATTGGCAAAGATGACAAAAGTAGGCATAGTTCATATTGGAGGGGCTGTGGGAAAATAGGCACATGGATTCACTGTTGGTGGAGCTGTGAATTAGTACAACCATTTTGGAAGTTAATTTGTAATTATGCAAATAAAGTGACTAAAATGTTCATACCCTTTGAAACCCAGAGACTCCCCAATAGACAACTACTGACTCTCCCCCACCTCCCACAGCGGTTATTGGTAAGAAGAAAGTCCTCATATACACTAAAATATATATATAACAGCACTTCTTTTTGGTGATAGCCAAGAATTGTTAAGAAAATAAATACCCATCAATTGAGGAATGACTAAACAACTGTGGTACATGAATAAAATGGAATATTACTGTAAGAAATGATGAATATGGTGAATACAAAGAAACTTTGAAAGATTTACATAATCTGATGCTTACTTCAGCAAGCAGCACCAAGAAAACAGTATACACAGTGATTCCAACAACCTAAACAGAAAGAACACTGTCAAACAATCAAAAAGGACATTGTGAAATTTCAAAGAACAAGCATTGGAGCCCAAGAAGAGAAAGGAGAGAATACCTCCACCCCACACCTTTGCAGAGATGGGAGTTCTATGGGTGCAGTAAATTGCACATACTTTCAGACTTTTTCAATGTATTAATCGGTTTTGTTAATTTTTCTTTAAAAATATTATTTCTTGGGGCAGCTAGGTAGGCAGGTAGGTAGGTGAATAGAGCACCAGCGCTGGAGTCAGGAGGACCTGACTTAATATATTAGCTGTGTGACCTTGGTCAAGTCACTTAACCCCAATTACCTTGCCTTCCCCCTCCACCCCCCCCCCCATTATTTGTTATAATGACTCTTGGAGACGGAGAAGTGGAAAGGATGGTGAGACAAATTCTGGTGATATTAAAAATAAAAAAAATAAAATTCATTTAAAAAAATCAATGGCAACCAAATTTCTATGAGTGTAATGGATGACTTCCCCAATAAATCCAAGATGGAAAACACAAAGGGCAGAAGTCCATAGGTTGTAAGCAGGGACCTGGGTTTTGGAAGTGGAAAGCTATACCTACGCCTCAGCAGTTCCTTCTTCTCACCCTTTAGTTCCTTCTTTGGCTCAGATGAGTCAGAGTCCCCAAGATCTAGGTCAGGGATCTGGGGGTAGAATGGGGTGAGGAGGCCTTAATGGCAAGAAGGATTTCATATAGATCTTAGAGAATGGGGGGCAGTGCAGTACTATAAAAACAGTTATAAATTCTCTTACCTGTGTGACCTTAGGCATCTAAACTTCACTAGGGTCAAGTTTCCTCGTTGAAGGAGTTGGATTTAATGGCCTCTCATTGGTTGGTAGTTCTGTGATATTGATTAGGCTGGGCATGGGAGCTTGGAGGCTGGCTTAGAACAAATATTTGCCCATGGAACTCACTACATTCTTGGATCAATTACTTCAGATGGAAATTTTAATGCCCTGTTGGCAGGGAACAACTTTTTTTCACGTTGGAGACCAGACACAGTATCTTCTCATAATCTTGTCCTGAGCTCTGAACCTTCCCAAGAAATTGCTATGGTTGGAGGCTGTTTTATTCCTCACTTCTCATGCCTCTGCAATCATGAGTTATTATAAAATAGCTTATCCTTAAAGGAGGGAAGGACCGATTTAGCTGAGTATGGGTGTCAGTGATAGGATGGTCAGAGTGCTTCCTTTCTTTCCAGTTTCTACCCTTCTCTCAACAGGTACAGAACGGAGCATCAAGCTTCTGAAACACTAGCCTTTTTCTGGACAGATGAGCAAGATAGGCAACTTAAGGAAGTAAAAAGGATAAGAAACATTTAGGGCTCTGTTCTCTAGAACAAAGCATTCTGAAGTTGACTTCACTTATTGCCAAAGGAACCCCTTGTTAAGAACAAGACTGGCTAGGGATCTCATGGCTGCCAGGGTGGTGCTTGGGCTTCCGTCACCTCCTAGCACTGTGCTGTACACCTAGGAGACAAGGAACACGTGTCTGCAGAGTTGTTGGATTTATAGAAATAGGGATAAGGACTGGATCTATCGTTTTATTGATGTAGGGAACTCTGAGGTGAGGGAACTCCCTTGACCAACACAAATGGATACCTTCTCTACAACTTATGCATCTTGGAGGGTTTCCTAGAGCAGCAAATTTTAATTAACTTGCTAGAGTCACACACTAGTATGTGTTATCAAAGGCAGGACTGGAGCTAAGACCTTCCTGGTTTCAAGGCTAGCTCTCTAGCAACTATGCCATGCTGTCTCTGCTTGAATTAATAATAGTAAAAATAATAATAGTTGCTAATATTTATTTAGTACTCTGAGATTTGTAAAGCATTTTATATACATTATCTAATTTGATCCCTACAACAATCCTATGTGTTAAATGTTACAGGTATTATTATTCTAATTTTACATATGAGAAAACTGAGGCTGAGAGGTTAGGTGACTTCTCTAAGGTCTCATAGATAGAAAGTGTCTGAGGCTAGACTGGAATCTTCCTGATTCTAAATGCCATGTTCTATCTACTTCACTAAGAAATTTGCTATACACTCAAATTAAATAATGCAACGGATAGCATAGACCCAAATCTAGGCTGGCTAGACCAATTTACATGTTCTCATTTGAGACTTAAAATTTCACATATAGAAAAAGTGGCTAACAACTCATATTGTTTAAAAGAAGGAGGAAGGATGACAAGAGATCCTACCTGTCCCTATCCTACAGAGTTGGACAGCATCTCAGGACTCCATGTAGAGGGAGACAGCTCAGTGAAGCTTGATGATAAAGTTTTATTTTGCAGACTACTAATTTCATGGTTATCCTGCCATTTAGAGTAAACGCAGATGTAACTAACTTTATACAACAGATGTGGTCTTGAAAATTTGTGTATGTGTGTATATGTGCATGTGTGGATGTCTGTGAACACATGTTGATTTTCTAGATGCAGATCTGTATTAAGAGTATTAAGGGAATTCACTATTTAAAGGAATACTACAATGTATCCTACTGTAAAGTGAATAAGCATTTTGTCATGCTATGAATCTTTCTGTTTAGAAGACATCACCCAAGGAGGGAGGCTGGAAGCCTCCTATTTTTTGGAGGAGAAAGGGACAGCATAGGAGTGACACCCTGGATGATTAAAGTCCTTTGGAGTCAAAAATGACATGCTGTCAAAAACTTTAAACAAAGAAAAACAAGGGAGATCTATCTTCCAGGTTGTCCAAAGGATAAATCTTCCCTTCTCAAAGTTATTAACATCAACAGATATTTACAAATTTTACATATATAAAAAATAAGATCAAAAAGTCCTTTCTAGTTTCTTTCTAGACCACACTAACCTTTTCTAAGTAAAAACATTAAAGAACAGGGCCAAAGGAGGTGAGGAGACAGGAGAAGAATGACTGGGGTTCACAAACACCTGGGCAACCGAGATAATGGAGAGACGCATGTAGGGTTTAGAAAGGAACTGTGCATATTTAAAGAGTACTTACAAAGTCCATCCCTTCCTTTCCCTGAAAGACATGATTCCTTGCAGTGATGAGGCAGAACAGAGGACATAGTCAAAGGTAAAGGCCCATGGTCAGGCTTTTATGGCCACACAGGGATGAGGGTAGGGACTCATCCAACCTCCTATGGCTCATAAGATCAAATATTCTTGTTCAATACTAAAAGTATATAGTAGGCAAGTTTCATCCCATTGACATTAAATAAATTGCAGGTTCTGTTGAAAGCATTAGGGGTCTCTCCTTCCTTATTGAGTACATTTGACTTAAGATCTTACAGAGAATTGCAGTAGCAACAACAACAACAACAACAATAACATTTTCTTAGCAGTGCATTTGAGGACTGTTCCAGACTCGTCTTTGATGTAAATCATATTTGTCATGCTCACCTGTCTCTCTTCAAAGAGATGCAATTTTCAGGAAATCATCTATCACTGCTAGCTGGTGTCCCTTTGATTCTGACTTTCTTGGGGTCACATGATGAGGTAACAAATATCTATAAGCATCTGACTGAAAGAACACTGTATCTGTATTACATGATATCTGGTTTCATTGGAACTGGTATAATAAAGGTCATGAGATTTCAAATTATGATATAAACCTGGAGCAAAATAAGGTATTTTAATGATCCAGAGGTACCCTAAGAATGAATGATCTTACCATGAATCCATGGTATTGCCCCCAGGAAATTTTCAAAGAATAGCTTTAAGGATTCTTGCTTCTCCCTCATGGCCTTTATTCACAGGTGGTCACACCTCACTCATCCCAGTAGATTGCGTGCAGAAATATCGATGTTACTGCTATCTATCCCTCTGAAGATAATGAGTTGCTCAGCTCATAACTAGAATTGCCATGAATATCTTCCTTCTTAAACACCAGCAGTTCAGTTACAAAGGGCAACTGAATACAGCAGCCCTTTGCCAGAATCCTTTGGAACATGTTGGTGAAGTGATATGCATCTTCTCAATACGGCAACTCTGTCAGGTGTTTGAAACATGTGAGTATTTTTATCATAGTTTTCAAAGCCACTTTGACAGAGTTCTAGGTTTCACTTAGTTCCTTGCCAACAGTAACAGTCTAGGGCATCTTCACACTGACTGTATGGTGAGGCATTTGGGTGCCCTCGAGGCTGCCAAGAATCTGGTGTAAGGCATGGAGAAATGTTGCCATACTTTAGGAAAGACCCTAGTTCACTAGAGAGTGCAATTCTAATAAGTCACTAAGTCAAGGGAATGAAATCTCCTCTTCCTCTGAGATACAATATGGAAGTGACAGGTATTCTAGCCATGCTGGTTTTAAGGCCCATAGCAGCAGAAATAAGAAAGAAATAAGAAGAAAACCAAAAAGTCAAATGCTAAGGGGGGAAAATAATACCTGATGAGGAGATCTAGAGGAATCCCTATAGGGGGTATACACAGAAGCTTCTCAGGACCTAACTACTACAATTTGAGGAGGGAAACAGTCTCACTGCTGCCTGCACTTGGCTCTGAGAGCCCTTTCTAAGAGTTATGACCACTTGGGGCAGAAGATAGTCACATTCCCCTAGATCACTCCTTCTCCATGTTCCATTGGCTTCTTCATTTCTTTCATACTCCCTCTATTTTAAGGATCCTGCCCATAGGCTTTAAAGCCTGAAGTTAAGAGGAGCTGAGCTGAGTCAGCAGGGAAAAGAACACAACTGACAAGCTTATCAGCCCAGAAAAGTACAAGTTTTCAGTTGCATGGCGTCACCATGTACCTTGTACCTTGGCACAGAAATGAGTCCTTTATGCAGCATATGTTCTCGTCACAGCTCAAGGCATAAATCATACTTCCTAATGAAAAGCCCCTAGGAAACCCCATTCTTGTTAGCAGAGCATACTTTATACTAGAAAATTTGCAAGGAGACCAGTGTTGCACCACAAAGCTTATACAGGATTTTTTCTTTCATCAGTGTAAAAATATACAATGCTACTGCTTATTCATTGCAGTGTCAAGGTCCCATCATTTCTCTGCTTTGAGACCTTTTCATACCTCTCCAATCCAAACCACTGTGTTACCTCTCTTGATGCCTGAAACCTCACAGCGTAATGTTTTTTGCCACCCATTGATGAGAAACAGAGAATCCTTGGCTGATGTGATGAGGTACTGTCCAAATAATCCACTATCTTTCACAATCCTTGTGTTGCTGTCCCATGGCCAGTCCTGAGCTAAAATGGGTTCCTTTAAGTTCTTCAGCATATCCACCCTCCCTGTTGACAACTCCATAAAAAGTAAATCTGTTTGGAAAAGTGATGTGGCATAGATATAGTACTGGTTGCTTTCGGTAAAAGATGGCTGAAATGCCAGATCACAGAGGTGCACATCTGTCTGTAAGTCATACAACAACTGGATTTCTCCTCGGGTGGTTATGGCCTGCACTTGGAGCCGGCCACTGTCCTCATCTGTGCTGACCAAGAAGTGCCCATCAGGAGACACGTGAGGCACCCCTTTGATGTCACCATTGGAGCCGATCACTGTGTCTGTAACGCTATCGATCATGACCTGTGATGATGCAGGTGTGGTTCGATTCTTTTTGCACTGAACAAAAGAATAGCCTCCTAAGTGAGTGTAGGCCATGGCATGGGGGATGCAGCTGTAGTTACGGAAGCTTATGGTTTTGACAAGCATCATTGTCTCAAGGTCAATTTTGTGAATTGTCAAATTTGACTTGTTAAAGATGA
Source organism: Pseudocheirus occidentalis (assembly GCA_028646575.1). NCBI lineage: Eukaryota > Metazoa > Chordata > Mammalia > Diprotodontia > Pseudocheiridae > Pseudocheirus > Pseudocheirus occidentalis. The sequence continues at coordinate 1,978 of JAQQSW010007582.1, read as the reverse complement.
AGCCGAACCTAGAATGGAAAGAGGGACGCAGAGATCAGAACGGGAGATAAGCTGGAACGACAACAACCACTCATCCTACAAACTTTACGGCTTTTGTCTGATGGCACAGTTTAGTGAGTGACTATTTCTTTCAACACTTCTCCTGCTCTTTGCCTCTTTGCCTCAGCACTCTTCCATAATCCTCAGAGCAATTAATTAGTATTCCTGCTTTGCTTGGATGCTTCTTTAAATGGTAATTGAATGTTTGGAGATTCTATACCCTTACAGGATAATGCCCTTGACCAACAAATAAAGATAGGAATGAGCAAAATTGGGTTGGTGGAGAGGGGGCTGGGAAAGATCTCATCCAGGAGGTGCTATATGAACTTTGGGGGAAGGAAGAGATTGTAAGAAACGAAGTTGAGGACGGAGTAAATTCCACTATAAAGAATGACTGACACAAGCTCATTTGGTCCTTTCTCAACAGGACACTTTCCCCCATTGCCCTTTTCCCCTTCTTCCCAAAGGTTGGGAAGAAACCAGCAAGAAAAACTGCTCATCCTTCTTTCTGAGCAAAAAGCTGGGATTAATTGATTAACTGTGGTAGTTTGTTGATTGTTTAACTATGAGCGTTCAGTCCTTCCTCACCCCAATGCTAATGTATTTATGACTAAAGGTATTGCCTCAGACAAACTGAAGCATGGAGAAAGATCAGAATTTAGAAAGGCCAAGGTCATCCATTGCATCTGAGGCCATTGCCAGTTGTCTTGACTGTGGAGGAGAGAGTGAGGCTGATGACTTCATATAACTCTCCCTCACTTAATTCATGTGCAAGTCATTGGTCCTCTTTGAAAACAAAGGATGAATAGCTATCTATTCCAACAACATAGGAACTCAAAGCCCAGTGGTCCCTAGGAGCGTTATGGTATTTGCTTATCAGATGACACACACAGAATTTTCTGGAAAGTATATCTTACCTGATGTGATTAATAACAAGGTTTGTAGGTGGGATGAAGAAATCATCCACTCCTTCATATGGTACTCGGATGATGTGTTGCTGGCTTTCACCTACACTTGCTTCAGGTATTACCTGCAGGAAAGAGGAGAGATTATTTTGAATGTATGGATAACCACAGTATGGTGCAAACCCAAAGTACGTCTGATAGCACCTCTCCATGTGGAAAGGTGGAGGAGCCTGCTTTCAGGAGAGTCATGATGGTGTGCAATGGAAGTGTCCTGGAGAGAACCTGGAGCAATTGTAGACTTTCTGTAACTTTCTGTAACTGGCTCCCAGATTATATGCATTACATTTGCATAATGTGCCAGGGCTAGCCCTATTAGAGACCAGGAGTGAGGAGAGAATATGAATTGTGTCTTAAGGATCTGTGCAAAGATCCAGTAAACCACTATCCTGCAGAGGAAGGAAGAACACGAGTTTGTTCATGGAGCTGGGAGGGAGGATGGAGTCTTCCCAAGTCAGACCATCAAGATGGAGTGTGGCATTCAGTTCTGGACACCAAATTTGGGAGAAGACGTTGACCAGCTGGAGAGTATTAGGAGAAGAATCTCAACATTATAAAATAAGGCTTAAAGGAACTGAGGAAATTTAGGCTGGAGAAGAAAAGACAGAGTCACCATCTTCAAGTACTTGAAGAGTTTTCACCTCTTGGATGAAAAAAAAAAGAATTAGGAGCAACAGGTGAAATGGTAGAGAGATTTAGTGTCAGGAGCCCCATGCTGTAAAGCCAATCAGCAGTAGATTTCTGAGAGAATGCTACTGTGAGGAGCTTTTAAGATTCGGATTACACAGTATTAGTGAACACTCTGTTTATTCCATTACAAATCTTTATTCAGTACAATGTTCACAGTTTCCGCAATTCACAATATTATATACAATCTTCAGAACAAGGAAAGTCTCTATGTTATATTTTATTACAGAAAGGAACAAGGAACAAGAGAAGAATCAGCTGGTTTCCCTAAGGGAGAAACCAGCTTCACA
>JAQQSW010007581.1:0-13668 GCA_028646575.1 Pseudocheirus occidentalis | reverse complement strand
AATGGACCTGAGTTCAAATAAGTTGAGTTCAAGTTCAAATCCCACCCCCTTAACAAGTGAGGCTGAATTGGAAATGGGTTTGGGGGTGGGGGTCATGCCAGGTCTCCACAGGCAGCTAGTTAGGTTACCAAAACCAGCTCTTTCCCAAGCTGTTTAGTATCACTACAGTCTCACACTAAGAGTGGGGGTCTATAAAGCAGGAGCCATACTGCTGTTTTTCTCCCACTTAAGATAATGGATTACCCCCAGGAAGATAAGAAAAGGAAAGAGAAAAGGGAAAAATACTACATTGATCTGTATTATGTTTTAAAAAGAGCAACTTTCACAGCTTGGGTTTATGTTATTTAAATTCATTGTTCAGAACCATTCATTCACTTGTTCTTTTTACTCATTCATTCAACAGATGGGATGGGATGTCTCATCCTCTTCATAGGGGCCTCTTTCTCTCACTCATTCTGTTCCAAAAATATATACAATAATTAATCCATTGATGGATCAACATGCATCCAATACCTACTGTGTGCTAGTCTCTGTGCTATCTACTAGGGTAGGAAGGAAATAAAGTATAAGACAGGGTCCCTACCCCCAAGGTATTTACAGTCTATATGTGGACGTAAGAACTATTAAATGTATAAACATAACAAATAAGATAATACATCAAAAGTGATAAATGGTATGTATAGTAAGTTCTTTAGGGATTGTGAAAAAGGATCAGTCACCTTGGGGTGGGGTGACATAAACCTTGAAGGATGGGTAGTCTTCTGATAGATGGAAAGGAAGGATGATTGATTATATTCCAGACAGAGGAACAACATTCTCTTGCTCATTCATTCATTCATTCATTCATTCAAGAAACATTTATTAAGTGCATACTGAATGCAGAGTGCTGTTCTGGGCACTGAAAAAACAAAATTTAGATAAGACACGGTCCCTGCTTTCAGAGAATATAAACTGTAGCGAAGGATAAGAGGGCAGCTAGGTAGTACAATGGATAAAGCACTAGGCTTGGAATCAAGAAGACCTGAGTTTAAATCTAACCTTGGACACTTACCAGATGTGTGACCTTAGGCAAGTCACTTAACCCCTATTTGCTTCAGTTTCTCATATGTAAAATGGGAGCATGCTGGGGAAGAAAACAACAAAACATTCTAGTATCTTTGCCAAGAAAATCTTATGGACAAAAATCCATAGTCATGTAAAATCTGACATGACTGAATAATTAAAGCATCTTACAAGTGTTTTAAAGTGTAACAAAACAATATCTTAAATGAGATGGAGACTGAAGTGGGGAAATCAATATCGACTGGAGAATCAAGAAAAGCTTCTTGGCAAAGGTAGCTTTTTGTTTGTTTCTTGAGGCAATGGGGTTGAGTGACTTGCCAAGGGTCACACAGCTAGCAAGGAGCCAGATCTGAACTCATGAAGATGACTCTTCCTCATTCCAAACCCAGTGCTCTATTTACTGTGCCACCATCGTGTTCCTACCACTATACCATACTGCCTCTTAAATGTGTTGAGTTTGAGGTGGTGGTGGGGCATGCAAATAGACACATCCAGTAAGCAGCTCAGAATACGATAGTTAACAAAATACAGAGGATAACTAAAGTCGACACCCACATCTTTTCCTACTTCAGTTTCTTGGCTTAGGTCACAGTGGCATAGCAGCAAATTCTTGAAATACAGGATTATGGTAGTGGCTTGAAGTTCCTGAGAATTGAGAGGATTACATGGTAGGCAAAAAGGAACCATAAAAAGAGACAAGTAAAATCTCTAGGGGAAAAAAAATCTATAAAAGGTGGACAGAGGAGAAAGAAGATAGAGGGGACAAACATGATACATTTCTTTTCTCATTTAGCAGAAAACTGTGTGTCTGCCTTATCAAAAAACAAATAAGTCAGTGAATGAAGAGGACCTAGAAGATGTTTTTCCATCTGTCTGTATGTGTTATTCTTCTTGTTGTGATTGTTCTGATGAGAAGGGGACGTTGAAAATATTTGTAGTTAGATGTCTTATTTCTGTCCAAAACGAAAGACATGACTGTAAGGAGTAGGTTTTATTTATCTGGCTTGTACTGTGATGGGTAACTAATTTATACCAAATGTCAATACATTCAAAAGGTGCCAATCCAGGAAAAAAAATGGGATACCCGATGGCTGATCCAAGCGGCCAGCTGCCACTCAGTAATGTAAGACCCACAGACCTGGCCTTCTGCAGCCTCTTGAGCCGTGGGGAGATATTTGTCCTGTACACAAAATTCTCCACAACCTGTTTTCAAATTGAGGAATTCATGTGGGAAAATGGAATTTCCAATTTGTGTGTGTGTCTATGTGTCTATGTATTTTTTACTTAGAAATCTATTAGCATTTCCCTTTGCTAACTCAACCTTACTTATATCATCTCCTTGTACCTCCTCTTGTGCCATTAGAACAAAATTGTTGGAGATCTCGTTGCCTCTCACAGCTTTAGGCCCAATGCCTTCTTTCTCACTACCCCCTCTTAATTTCTCACTCTCCATATGTTTGGGAAAGTATCCCACTTCCCATCCTCCAAAACTTTCAACCTTTTTCTCTCCTTTTTCCTCCCTCCCCCCTTTCTTTGTAAAGTGCTTAACACAGTGCCCAACACATTGACACATGGTAGGAGCCTACCCATCCCGTTCTTGTTCCCCTTCCTTTTCCCCTTCCTATCTCTCTCTCTCTCTTTCTCTCCCTCTCTGTATCTCTGTCTCTCTCCCTCTGTCTCTGTCTCTCTGTCTCTTTCTGTCTCTGGTCTCCATTTCTTCTTTTTCCTCTCCTGCTCTTCTCTACCCCACCCCTCCTCTTTCTCTATTCTCTTTCTATCTTGGCTCTGTAGAAAGCCATTCAGATTACCTTCCAAAATCCCATCTCTACTGGGAAGTCTTCCCAGACTAGGCAGGTCATCTGAGGACATTTTGTTGTTATTCAGCCAGTCCCTTCTCCTCTTGCTCAAAGCAAATCTACAAATGAATGCACATACATGTACATGTGTGAACACACACATATGCACGTACATATTTAAGGAGTATAAGAGGAACATGGGAAAAGAAAATGGGAACAATATACCAGAAAAAAGCTTAAAAAGCAAATCATCCAAATGTGTTTTTAAAACCCTCTCAGGCCTCGTCCATTGTCAGCCCGGCCATTCTGTCTATTTCGGGCACTCATGTCTTTCCATTCTCTGTCTTTGGTCCCCTCACCCAGCCCTTCCTGCTGCTCCCTGGGGGGGGGGGGGCTGACTCATTGATGCTCCCCTCCCTCGGGCCTCACAGAGCACTTTATTTGGTCCCTCTCTAGTTTACTGGTCATGTCTGTAATGTGCCTCCCAGCCCTGTGACCCTAAGGGCAAGCACAGCAGAAAGTGCTCACAGCCACTTAAACAGTGATGGGACTGAATGAGAGAAGAGGAAAGGAGGAAGGGGACTTTGCTTGAAGAGGCTGTTACCTACCCTGTCAAGCTGAGTAGGCGGGCCATGAAATACTGGCAGTTTATACCTGGTGGGGAAATGGATGCTTCATTTCTCTTCCTCTCTCCCCACCATATACATACTTCCCACTTGCTTTATATAAAAGGCACAGAGACTCAACTGCAATAGAGACAGAGAAAAAGAGAGAGAAGGAGAGAATAATCTGTTTATGCCTGTCCCCTATCCCCTAATAGACTGTAAACTCCATGAAGATAAAGATAGTGCCATGCCTAAATGTTGTCTCCTCCAGCATCTGACACAGCCCTCTGAAAAGAGTAGATGCTTAATAATGTGTTTTGAATAGCATTCTTACCTTTCCGGTCCAAGGGATCTCAAACTTTTGCTTTAGCATACATTAAATATTTCCTAATCTTAACACCTCTCTCCCAGATTACCTTGATCACCACACTACCTCTTAGATACAGGTACAAATACCTCTTCCTATGAATAACTTCAAAGAAAGATAAGAGCATTGTTATACGTTCTCATGGCTTTTTTTTTTTAAATTTGGCATTTTACTATAGCAGCTGATTCTGGGGGCTGATTCTCCAAAATCCCACTAGGCTAACAGGCTGCATTTTTACAGGGGGCAATGGCTGCTGCTCCCCTCAGGATTCTAAGATTAACCTTGAGGGGTGGGGGTTTCTGTTACTGCTTCTCACAAGCCCCCATCCAGTGTGCTCCTCAATAGTCATCAACCAGTTGATATCAATTACATTTTACAAAGGACTATTTACTGGGAAGGTATAGCAAGAACAGTAATTAACAATATAAATCTCTTCGCTACCACCCCCAAAACAGGGACACATTCTCTCCTTATACAGAGTTATTCAAAGTCCTTGGAGAAAATGGGCTCCGGTTCTTAAAGTACGAAGGTAGTGAGGCATAAATGTGGGAGTTAGGAAGTCTTTTTCTATAACTTGATCCTAAATGTACCTTTCTAAAACCAAACCCCTCATTTCACTGAACCTCTGAAAGGTTACGAGCTATGTAACTTTCTTGTCAGTGGTTACATAATTAGTAAGTGGCAGAAGTGTGATTTGAGCCCATATCCCTTTGATTTTAAGTCCAGTATACATTCCGTTGAAGGTCACAAAGCAGGTACTGTGGAGAGCTCAGAGCTAGGCTTGACATCAAAGACACCAAGGCCATGGCCGGTCATCTTGATTTTTATTTTGCCACTAGACTTCAATGATGCAGGAGGAGAGAGTGAGGTTGGTGACTGTGCAGCTCTGCCTCACTTAAATCCAATTCACCAATTCACACGTGAGTCAAGATGTCATCCATGATGTCAGTGGTCCTCCTCAAAAATGAAGGAAAAACAATAACAACAACAAATATGATAATCCCTATTTTAAAGATGAGGAAAGTATTTTCCTTGTCCCAGGGTCACAGAGCCAATAAGTGACAGAGTAGTTCTCACGGCTTCCAGGTCAGGTTCTTTAAGCTGAGAGGAGGCCGGATGGTGCAGTGGGTAGCACCCTGAATCTAGAATCAGGGGGACCTGGCTTTAAAGTCTAGCCTAGACACTTAGCAGCTGAGTAACCCTGGCCAGGTCACTTATCCTCTCTCAACCTTGTTTTCCTCATCTGTAAAATGGAACGGGTTGGATTTGCTGATTCCCGAGGTCTATTTCAACTTGAAATCTGTGATCGTATAAATTTTTTATTGTTCAGTTGTTTCAGTTGTTGCTGACTCTTTGTGACCCCATTTGGGGTTTTCTTGGTGAAGATACTGGAGTAGTTTGCATTTCCTTAAGCTCATTTTTCAGATGAGGAAACTGAGGCAAGCAGGGTTAAGTGACTTACCTAGAGTCCCAAAGTTATTAAGTCCCAAAGTCTGAGGATGGATTTGAACTCGTCTTCCTGATTCCAGGCCTGCTGCTCTATCCACTGTGCCACCTAGCTGTACCACCTTACATAGATGTAAGGGTGTGATATTTTTGTATTTTTGGTGGCACCAGGCCTATTTCTTCCACTGAAAATTTTCCTTTTCCATTGATCCTACTAGAGTGCCCCAAATTCCTTAAGTTTCATCTTTTTTTTTCTTTTAGGGCATTGCAGGTTTCTGCTAGAATGAAAATGTTTCTGGTGAGGCCTAATTGATCAGGATATTATCATCTATTAACAACAAAGATCAAACTAGTTTATCAAATTAGACAGGTAGGTACCTAGCAGAACTCTGAGGGAACAGAGCACAAGAAAGGTGAATTTAGTCAGGAGAGAAGGATCAGAAAAGGTCTTGAGCACAGGGAATTACTGAGGAGGAGAGATCCTATGACACCATTAGAATTGGAGTCTTATTAAACATCCAGTTTGAAGGTTCTGAGTTCCTGAGGGAAGTAGAAGTTGTGGATCACAGATTTACAGCTGAAAGAGGCCTCAGAGACCACCTAGGCCAACTTCTTATTTTACAGATGAATGAACCAAATCCCACAAATTAACTGACTTGTTCAAGGTCAGAAAGGTAGAGAGTAGCAGAGATGAGATTTGAACTGAGGTCTTATGAATCCCAGTCCAACTGGGCCATGTTGCTTAACCATAGTAGGAACGTTTAGATAAACAGCCTGCTCATCATTTGGCCTTGGACTGGCCCCTTACCCATAAGGAACAGCAATACTAAGTTTTATGCCGTGCTTACTATGTGTCACACGTTGCGCCTTTGATCGTAAGCTTGGAGGGTCCAGTGACCAGGCCACAAAAGAATACTCTAGTCAGAGTCCAACGTGTGTCATTGCTGTTCAGCAGCCCCATCTCTTAAGGAGCCCCTTTCCCGCATTGGTCCCAGTGATGCTATTTGACAGCAGATGCAATCATACATATTTAATTGTGCGTCCATCATAACTTTTTGCCAGAACTCTCACTATGCTTTGTAAATGCAAATGAATGCCCTCTACCCGTCTTGAGAGTCATAAACATCCTCAAATCATTTTTATTAAGCCCCCACAAGAGCCTAGTTCTGTACTTGGTATCTCCCAGAAAAGTATCCTCCCAACCATGTGAAGTATAGGATTCTCCAGTGAGCTTCTCTCATCTTCAGAGAGGACAGGATGGTAAGAAGCGAGGAGAAATAATGACAGAAAGGATCTAAGTCAGATTTAATGAAAGGTCGTTGGTAAAAGAAGGCAATGTAAATCCTGGCATAGTTAACCAAGGGGAGCTATAGGTACTTTTTCAGTGGGGATTTTTTTTTGTAAGATCTTGTAATGCATCTTGACTGGTTTTGATATGATAGAATCATAACTTTAGACTTTGAAGGGACCTTAGAAGTCATTGGCTTCTACTCCTTCATATCACAGATGACAAGCAGAGAGTCCATGTAACTTCCTTACATTTACACAGATCAAAAGTAGTAATGCAGGAATGAAATGAGCATTCAGTATGTTTCTAATGTGTACCACATAGTAGGTACTAAATAAATACTCGTTGATTGATTTGTACTCAGGTTACCTCTCTCATAGATTTCATCTCCTCAGCACTGCTCTGTTGGAACCACCTTCCTCCTAACCCCTTTGGAAGCTGAACCAAGGTTATACTCTCTTGGGGATGGGCCATTCCTTCTCCTGGAATCATAGAATCTACTGTTGGATTCTCTTTTTTTTCGCTATCACCCTCTTCCTCACCCATTTCTTTTAGTCAGTGAAAATATTTTTAGTTACTGCTCTCATAGAGGTCCTATGGGATCTCCATGGACTTATTTAAAAAAATAAAAACAAACAAAAAAACTCCCCTTGCTTCTCCACAGAATTCCATCAGAGTAACCGTAGTAGGCAGGGTTGTTAGAGGGAGGAATAATGCTGTCAGTCAAGTGACTCGACTTTTCAGTCTGCTTCTACTTCAGTATGGCTGTGGACCTCATACAAATCACTTAGCCTCTCTGTGCTCGGGTTTTGTGCTTTGCTGAATAGAAATACTCCCACCTGTTTCAGGTTCATCCCATTGAGACATTTTAAAAAATAATTATTGAGATGAATTTCCACTGGGTGGCATGAGCTTCTTGTAAGAAGCTTATTATGCAAATGCAATTTGTCATTATCATCATTATTAGTGCTATGAAGTGGAGATGAGGGGGAAAGAAAGGGGTATCCTTAGCCATGTGCTTGGCTTCTCCAGCTGTCAGATGGGCTCAGAGTGGAAAATGAGCAACAAAAGGAAGACTTTGCACTTTGCCCCTCTTCTTTTACTTCAAATCCATTTATTCAACTAACATGTATAAATGGCAACCAATTTTTACATTGTAATTATTTGTGTTTATGTTACTAGATTATCCATGTGAATAGGGACCATGTTTTATCTAAGCATGATACACTTAATAAGCGATTGTTGTATTGAATTAGATTGTTTGCTGAAACACAGTGCGAGATATAAAAATAAATTAGACTTGGTGCCTGCCCTCATAGAGCTTATAGTTCAGTAAAGGAATCTTATCCTCCCTTCTCCTTGACCACTGCTAGAAGGAAATTCAGGATGGTAGGACTGGGGACAAAAGTTGGTGAGAGTAGAAGTTAAGAAGACAAAGCATTCCTCGTCATCACTGTCACTTATACAACATTTTTATGTTTGTAATGCATTTTAGGTGATTATCTCACTTGATGGTCTCAATAACCCTGCTAATTAGGTATAATTATCTCAATCTTAAAGATGCTAGAACTCAGACTCTGAGAGCTGCCGTGACTTGCTCACAATCCCCAGTTGCTAAGTGTTGGTAGCACGATTTGAACTTGGTGTTTTCCAATTCTACGTCTAGCAGTTTTCTGCTGAAGTACGTGTTATAGCTGGAGAAAGGTGACATGCCTGCTACAAAGAGTTCAGTCCTAGAATACGTATTTACATTTTGGGAGAGTTTACAGTAATAGCTAATGAATTTTCACAGAAGAATTTTTACCTCTGTGAAAGGAGGCTAGTGTCAGAAACAAGTAAAAACATTTTATCAATGCTTTTTGTTTCTTAAAATCCTAATTTCCCAATTGCTAATTCCCAAGTGGAACCCACTCTATAACCAAGAAAAAAAAGTTAAATAAAATCTGATTTAAGCAACTCGGAAATTCTATCTGATAGTACAGGCAGCATTTTGTACCCGTAATTCACCATCATTTTACTGTGGGGAGGGAAGACCATTTTGTTCATTATTAGTTCTTTGGAATCAAGACTGGTCATTGAAGTCAAAGCAAATTCTAGCATCTTTTAGTGCTGTTTTCATTTACATTATTTTAACCATGTCTTTGCTGTATTCCTTTGGTACCAGCTTACACGGGTCTTTCTGTGTTTCTCTGAATTCCTTATATTGTATCACAGATATCCAAGTAGACTCAAACTGGAAATGGGCCCCTGAGGTTAGGAAATAATTCTGTGGAAAGAGTTGTTAACTCATTTACTTTTCTGTTTTTATTCCCAGAAACCTTAATGGACACCCGGACAGCTACTGCTGAGTTGGGCTGGACTGCAAATCCTGCATCAGGGGTAAGTGCTTTGGAACCATGCCGCAATTACAGGTGGCTCTTTTGTGGTCTTCCTCACAGTTGTCAAAATGGCACAATGCAGAACTTAGCAAAGAGCATGGGGTTTCCAACACCAAAGTACCAGTACATCCCACATAGGCCATTAGCATGTAAGCTTGTTGGGAGTAGGGATCATTTCACTCTCTGTATTTGCATTCTCAAAACCTAGTACAATGCCATTGTAGGTGCCTAATAGATGCTTGTTGAGTTATTGATTGCCCTAACAATAAAATAAAGTATTTATTATAACCAAAGTCCACAACTACATCATAAAGTCCCACCGTGTTGTCAGCTGGACAATTGCCTGAAATACCATTTGGATGGTCTAGCTGGAAATAGCTGACCCTTAACAAATTGTCTCAACTAATGTCATATTTTCTGTGGAACCAACGAACAATTTCAGGATAAATGCTTATATCAGTGTAAAAGGGAAGCATCTACTGACTTTCCAGGGTGAGTAAAGTGAAATGTGGGCAATCCAAAAAATAACTGGCCATTAATAGCTGGGAACACACCAGTAATGGTGGCCATATTTTATCTTTCCCTAACACTTTAAGAAGGGTGGTACAGCGGATAGTGCATTGGATACAACCTGAAGTCAGGAAGATCTGAGTTCAAATCTGGACTCAGACAGTAGCTGTGTGACCCTGGGCGTCACTTTAACCCCCATTTGCCTCAGTTCCTCATATGTAAAATGGAGATATGCTGGAGAAGGAAATGGCAAACCACTCCAATATCTTTGCTAAGAGAACCTCACGGACAGAAGCCCATGGGGGTTTTGTAGAGTCAACATGAATGATGGAACAACAGCAGCAAACACTTTAAGGTTCTCGTCCGCTTTGGTTAGTCATTCCTCAGCATGATACCAAGAGGGTAGTAACATTTTAACAAGTCTTCACATCTCACACCTCTGTGAGTTTGTAGATGGGGTCCCTAGTTTAGGAAAGTATTTGCTCTCCAGCTGTATGCCTCTTAGAATCTAAAGCTGTCTTCAGGGCACTTTTCCAGTAGTGCCTTGTACGGGAGGGCTTTCCTATCCCTTCCCCAGTGGTTACTTTCTCCCTCTTTGGCTTATTTCAAATTTACTTTCTATATACTTTTATGTACTTAATTGCACATACATTCAGTTTTCTTCTGGTCAAAGGCAAACACTTATAAATGGTAATGATGACAGTGATGATGGTAATGGTAAATAATCTCACTTTTGTCTCTGTATTCCCAGGTCCTAGCATACTGCCTTACATCTAATAAGGACTTAGTCAATTATAACTAGCTCCCACACAGAATTAATCTGTGCTTTACACATGATAAAAAGTGGAACCAGATCATCAGTCTAAGACCTGTTCTGAGTCATACGGAACAGAAAGGACAGTCAATCAACTGCCATGAACTAAGTTATAGTTATATGCAGAGCACTGAGTTGCCAAGCACTGAGGGTGGTTAGAGGGGAAGAAGACATTTTTTCTTCAGAGAATTTGCCACCTAATGAAGAGAGTCATCACAAATGAACATAAATAGAAACATATGCAACAGAAACACATAAATATATACAGTCAAATCTCAAGCATCCCCAGGACGGATGCTTCATCCATCATCATTTGGCTGTATGTATAGTAAATGGGTCTTACGTTTAATTCCAAAGAAGCGTTTCTCTCTGTCACTCATTGTATCATCCAGTGGGATATTCAGGTTACACAAGCTGTCATTCCCTGGTATTCTTATTCCTTGAGTCATAGTTCTTATATTTCCTACTTTTATAAATTAAAAAATAATTGCAAAACAAACCTAGGTGTGTTGATTATATCATAGACTCCGCTATATAAGTCCCTATAGATACTGAACTTTCCTTGGTATAGGAAATTCCCAGGGGAGAAAATTCCCTTTATGAAGGCAACCTACTCTCTCCCTTCTCTCCAGCTTACAGTTTGAGAGAGTTGTCCAGAGCACTGAGAAGGTGAGTGACTTGACTAGGGTTAAATGGCCAGCACATGTCAGAGGCAAGTCTTCTTGGCTTCCAGGATAGTTCTCTATTTATTATGTAATACTGCCTGTCTGTGTAAGCACCAGACATGCGTTTAAAATGATCATGCTAAGGGGAATGGAGTGGAGAGCGAAAGAGAGAACCTTTTGGTCGGGATGCTGTGCATTCTTTAAATTTAGAGTAAGCCTTCTTTGACAGTTCTTCCATGCTTACCAAGACTTCATGCCGAAGCAAACCAAAGCACTCTGAACTATGATTTATACAGTTTGGGTTTTAATCACAAGATATGTTAAAGGTGACCTCTTCTAACTTCTTTATTTTTACATAGGAGATGAATGAGATTCAAAGAGAAAAACAAATGACTTAGCCAAGTTTGTATACTTAGTTAAAGTTGGGATTAGAATCCAGATCTCCTTACTCCTAATCCAGGGTGCTTTATCCTACTTATACTGCCTTTATAAGAATTTCCTATTGTTTTACTAATATAAAGCTTGGTCCAGGTTTCATAAGGAGATGCTCTTGAAATGTTGACATAATTTCTATTTAATTTTCTTTCTTGGTGAAAACATTTTTATGCATAACAAATATGCTTATTAACTCCCCAATCATCTTTATTTTCATTTTCCTCTGATTATCTTTAAAGAGAGAAAGAAAAAAAAGTCCAAATTGGCTTGCTATACGTCAAAGAAGAGATTTTTCTCTTCTGCTTCTAGTTCAAAAATCAACACAAAGCCAACTTTGCATAGGTCTCTTCTTTCTAAGGAGAGTCACAGAGAACTCTTTCTCCTTGTCCCAAAGACTTACCCCTCCTTTTACCACCATTTATCGATACAAACTACTTAGAAAAAGTAGGGACACCCCTCACTTCCCATTTCCTACACCCACCGATACTTGCACTACCAAGTCTGGATACAGATGGCCAAATCTTCTGTCAATCAACACCATTTATTAAAACCCCTACTATGTGGAGAATTCTGATCTAGGTACTTGGGGCAAATAGAAAAGCAATCATGAGATGTGATTCCTGGCCTCCAGGAGAAGTAAGAAGGAACAAGCAGCACAAAAGAGTCAATGTAATAATCCTTAGGGGTGCCCTCTGCTTTCTACCAGTTAGTACATACATCTGGAGCAGTCAGTGGGGCAACAAGCACTTAAGCACTAACTATGAGTCAGACTTTTAATAAGAACAATAAAACACATGGTCCCTGCCCTCAAGGAGTTTACATTCTAATAGGGGGAGAGCATATGCAAACATATTTGTGTGCGCACACACATATGATACAGGCATGTATATACATACACACACATAATACACAGGTGCATATACACATATATACATATAATATATATATGTATGCATATATACACACATATTCTACAGAGTAGATGGAAGGTAATCTCAGAGAGGAAGGGAATGGAAGCTGAGGGAACTAGGATAGGCAGTGGTAGAAGGTGGGGTTTGAGCCAAGGATCTCTTATGCTGTCTGGTTATACCACTGTTTTCTGGGCACAGCCATTTCTTTCTTACCCACTCTTCCTTGGGCATCTTTAAGAACATGATAGAAAATCATCTTTATGAATCAAGCCTTGTCTGGATGGAAAATTCCATGTTTACATGGAACTGTGATCTCATTGTAATGAACATCACTTCCCACAATGCGGACCATAAGGGCAAGCTAGGTGGGTCAGTGGACACAGCACCAGCCCTGGAGTCAGGAGGACCTGAGTTCAAATCTGGCCTCAGACAATTACTAGCTGTATGACCTTGGGCAAGTCACTTAACCCTGTCTGCCTCAAGAATAAAACCTCAAAAGCCAACTCCCTACTTCCCCTACTCCAAAAAACCCCCAAAACCCAAACAATGCAGACTGTAGCCTGCCTCTTGTTCCTGCCTTCCTACCAGTCCTTCACAAGGGGTCTCACAAGTGTTGGGGAGGGGTTCTCTCTAGTCATTAGGTAGATGCTAGTGTAGTTGTGATCAATCCATCAGTCATTCCTCAGTGTCCCTACATGACTTGCCTGCTTTTTTTTTTTTGCCCAGTAGAGGATTGGAGCTGCACTGAACCTTAGAGGTCATCTAGTTTCATTGCACAGAGAAATTAAATGACTTTTCCAAAGTCACAAAGAAAGTAATTGGTAAAGGTGAGATTTGAATCTTGCATTCTTGGACTCAAGAAGCATTACTGTTTCTGCTACCCTATGCTGCTTCTTATCTCTGGTGACAAGGCAAAGGTTGACTGCCATATTTTTAAAAAATTTTATTTTTGATCACATTTTGATTCAGATTTCAAACCAAGGCAGAGAAATCTTGCTTTATCATTGACCTCTAATTTCCCACCATTGCCTCTAATAAGAGAGAGTCAGTATTCAGTCTTTTACATCTTGGTTCTCATTTGGGCTTCTTAGAGAATCATAGAACTAAGATTTGGAAATGACTTTAGAGATCAGTATTTTGCTGGACCCACCTGGCTTCTATTTAGATGAGCTACTTAGCATCTTCTGGGTTTTGTTAGTCATTTCCAAAATAGATATTGGCAATAGCTCTAGCTTTCATTGGTTCAATTTGGGAAAGTAAAGCATCACTACCACCATCATCATTATACATTATACATATATATATGTATATATAATATATACATAAAATCATATATATATAGCAAATTAATATAATGGCATATTATGTTGTATATTATATATTACATGTTA
>JAQQSW010007580.1:0-13668 GCA_028646575.1 Pseudocheirus occidentalis | reverse complement strand
AATTGCTTGGTTTTTTAGCTCTGTGGAACTCTGCTTCCTGGAAGGGGAAAGCTGTGTCCCAAATCGCTGGGGCCCTTTCAGCTGCCGGAGCTCTTAGTGGGGTGCTGCAGCTCCCCCCCCAGCTTTGGCTCACTGAAAGCGCACCCCAGGACCACCACTCAAGACCCCGATCCAGATCCAGGCCGCTCAACGCAAGAGCTCTTGGCCTCGATGGGTCTCGTCAGCCCCCCTGCTATCTGTAGGCCGAGGGCTCTGAAGCAGCCCAGTGGGGGCCACCACGGCTCTCAGCCATTCCTGCTGCAACAGCCGCCTCCTGCTGCAACAGCCGCCTTCCGCCACCTCCTTGCCCTGGGAGCAGTTTGGCTGGACCCGCTCTTCTCCTCCCCAGTTAGCAAAATCCACTGACCTTTCTCTTAGTCTTTTTGTCTTCTGGCCTGATAAATGTGGTAACTATGCTTCCAGTGCAGCCGATCTGCTCTCCTATAGCTGCGGCTCCCCGCCCGCTGCCGAAGGGCCTGAGCTGGCTGGGTTTCCAGCGAGTCCCAGACTGCTGTGAAGAGCCCCAAGAGCCCCGCCTGCTGCGCTGCCTGTAGCAACAGATGTGCTTTCAGTCTTGTGGAGAGTTTTGGAGCTTGAAAATCTGTTTAGCATCCCATTTTATGAGTTTTTTAGCGTGTTTGTGTGGGAGCTGTGGTGCTTTGCTGCTTCTACGCCGCCATCTTGGCTCTGCCCCCTCAAAAATATTATTTTCTAAGAATTTATAAAATCTTCTACAAATAATTCTGCTTTACCAGGAACCTTGTTGCATAGAATTTGAATAGAATAGATTATTTTTATTCATTAAAGTTTTCTATGTGGTCACCCATGGTGACTTATATTTTGGTATTGTAAGTGACATAGAACATACAAGTAATATGTATGCCCGGAGAACAAAGTGAGCTACTTATGTAGCTAGAATGATAATCATCCTTGGTGCTGCACTAATAACTCTGGTAATATTTTTTTAAGCTAAAGAAAGAATTTTAGGATGTTCAGTGAAACTCTGTGGCAGTGGTTCTCAACCTGTGGCGACCCCTTTGGGGGATTGAATGACCCTTTCACAGGAATCGCCTAAGACCATCAGAAAACACATATTCCCAATGGTCTTGGAATTGAGACACTGCTCCTCTATCCATCTCCAGGTGGGTCCGCACACATGCAGACATGCCCATATACAGGTATTAAAGGGTCATGGCATTAGGAAGGTTGAGAACCACTGCTCTATGGAAAACATACCGAAAAAAATGGGCAAAAATCATTCAATGAGAAGATTTTGAAGGGTAGTGAGCTAAACCAAGGAACATCAACAAATATGAGATAAGAAGTCTATCAATATGCATTAGAAAGCAGGTAAAACTACATTGTTTTCAAGTATTCTAAGTTTTAGAACTGGTAAGAATCTCTAACTTACTCCTTTCATCTTGTATATTGTATTAATAAGGTTATACCATATTATGGGACTCAAAGATACTTTCAGATTAAGCCTGTATCTATCTGTAGTATTTAGACACTGTTTTCAAATCTCCTACTTTTGATTGATGAAAGCAGAAGCTCTTGAAGTAGCATAGCAAATTAAATCCTCTTGTGAATCATTAGAGACTCATCATATACAGGCAAGGCAGCCTGGGGCCTTCTTACCTCAGAATAGAATGATACAGTTTACATTTTAAGGTAAAAGAATAAGACCTCACTCTATAAAATCACACACTGTGAAAGCCTGAATTTTGCAAAGCATTAGGTAACTATGTACCTCTATCCTAGTAACAGAGCTTATAAATTATGAGCTTTTATGGTGTGGCATTTTAGAGTAGAATATTATCAGTCATAACATCATGATGGATATGTTGTTATAGAAGATGATGCCACAAGCAGAGACAATGTCATCTGTCATTACAGAAGATAATAGTAAAGCTGTCACTTTACATTTTTGGAATAAATACCTTCCACTTTCAACACCAAAGGCTGAAATTTCCAAAACTCTTTTGGGTAGTTATTTGCTGTGATACTATGGACAAAAAAAGAGAGATACTCCAACAATTTGATCTGGAAGGAGAAACAAGGGAAATAAAATAGCAATTCAAGTTTACATTGGGTGCTGATGGGAAGTCAATGACTAGGATTAAAGACTGGGAGACTCATAGGAGAGGAATGATTTCTTCAGTTTCAGTTAAGGAAGTGTAGGCATGCATATTTAAAAAAATGAAGCAAAAGATATGGTATAGTTCATCTCAGGGAATGCATTAGCCTCTCTCCCCCAAAAGCATTTGTAAACAGTTGCTAGATAGCAATTTTATAAATTAATTCTTATTACAAATTTTCTCACTGTAAGATATAAATAGAAATCCAGACAGACCCAAAGCATTAGCTAATCATCCAGGAAACATAGTGAAGTGAAAAACACAATAATTACTTAGTTAATTCAGACTAAACCTTCTCTCTTCTTTCCTCCCACCACACTCACAGAAGTATTGTTGAAAGAGTAAAACTTTGGAAAATGTGACTTCAAGTCTCAATCAACAATCAATAATCCTTTATTAAATACTATTGTGGAAGTATATTAAAAATTTTCTCTTAATTTCTTTGGAAATAAGATATTTATTTTTCTACAGTTCTTTGGAAAAATGTGATAGGTCAGGACCTGAGGAAAAAGGATCTTTCATTAAATGAATGGATTAAAGGTGATAAGGAGATAAGAACACTTTCCCAAATTAAGAGCAATCTTTTTCTCTTTATCTCCTGAATGAATAAGAGTAGAGGAGGTTGCACTCTAAGGGAAGTACTTTCTTCACTTTCAGAGGGAGGGAGGAGGTTAGATTCTAGATATGATCTGTGGGAGGAAGCCCACAGAGGAGAGTGGTCCAAAAAGAAGGATATATAGTTGCTCTATTCTAAACTGTTAACCCAGGGCTATAATTTAAACTATCTTTTCCTGGTTCACAAGTCCTATCAATGCTGCATAAAACAGTCTTGAAGCAAGGTCAAATCAGAGGGCATGGGAGACTATGTCAGCTTGGATATTTCCCTCTCTAAACTAGAAGTGGTCTGGATATGGATTGATATTCCAAATTAAAGAAGACTTTCTGGTAAACTGGTGTCTAAATGGAAAATAAATGGTGTTGACATTAATACATTTTTCTTCTAGCCTATGTGCCAGGGATTTGTGTCCTTTTTCTCTGCTCAAGCCCCTATAACTTCCTACTTCCACAACTTTACTCACACTGTCTCCTCTTCTCTTAAAATTTTCTTCTCTCCCTGTAGCTCTGACTGCAATAATTCCTACTCATGGAGGAACTTAAATATTATCTTCTCCAGAGGAGGCCTCCATATCTTTGTATCTTCTAGTAAAGAAGGTAATATCATGTAGTGAATTTGGAGTCAGATGATACAGATTTTTTTAAGTCCTGACTATGACATTTACTACCTGGGTGACTTAAGGGAAGTCATTTAACCTCTCAGGGACTCATAAGTTCCTTTAAGGCATAAGTTCTCAATTTCCTCAACATCAGCTGGCATATAGATCTGCATGTAATAGATAATCAATACACATTTGTGCAGTCGATGAATTTGCCAGCACTAAAGTTTGTAAAATAGGACAATTTCTCTGAAGTTCTGGGCTTGAAGGAAAGAATGAAGAAACTAAGGTAGATCTAGATGATTGGGTTATGGATTCCTTGCCAAGGTTTTTCTCAGATAAAGATTACTGAGAGATAACTTGATTTTTCTATTAAAATGTAACTGAAATAGAGGTCTTTAACTAAGGACTAATTCCCTCAATAATTTAAGAAGGGAGAAAAAGCTAACAAATGGGGCTATCATGAAAGGGTCCCTATGGGGGCTAGCACATCATTTGAACCTAGAATGGACAGAAGATGGAGTTAGGGCACAGAGGCAGAAGTACGAGTCAGGTCGAGAGAAAGAACTTGCAATGAGTCTGGGAAAACAAAACAGCTTCTCCAAATGTGCAGTGGTTGCTCTCTTGGGATAAACTCCTACTAAGTAGGAGGCAGTGACTGCTATCACAGGAGTATATGGTTTGACAATGGATGAGCAATGGGAGGTAGACCTAAAGGGAAGTTGCTGTGATGACAAAAGGGGTAGGTGATGAGGGAATAGGTAAAAAATAACACTGATCCTCCAGACTCAAAAGATTTCTTCCCCTTACATCCCATCGTTTCCTTTGTAAATACTCATAGAATTATAGATTTAGAGTCCCTAGGACCTAACATAGCATCTGACACAAAGTAGACTCTTAATTATTGCTTGTTGATTGATCGACTGATTGATCATGAAAGAGAGAATGAAAATCATCAATTATATGATGTTAAAAGTTATACATAAACAAAGTGTTAGACTGAATTAAAAAAGAAGCTCTTGAGTAGGAAAAATCTTTCCATCAAATATCACTGATAAAATCTGAAATCTAAGATATACAGGGAATTAACTTGACTTTATAAAGCCAAGAAATATCAATGTAAAGTTTTCAAAGAATTTCATACTATAAATAACCATATGAAAACATGCTCCAAATTACTATTAATAAGAAAACTGAAAATTAAAAAAAACTCTACCTCATAACCTGAAATTTGGTAGAGACATTTTTTAAAGGTATGTTTAATGCTAGGAAGGCAAGTACACTACTATTACATACCACTATTGCATTATTGGTGCAACTTTGAATTGTTTTAATTTTTCTGGAAGAAGTATAAGAAAATGTCTAGCATTTGTAAGAAAAAAAAACTGAGTAAATTCTTCCTACCTTTTGGTTCAGAAATCCCCAGCTGAATACATGCTCCAAGGAGCTCAGTGACAGAAAAAAAAATCTGATTGATATTAAATATGGGAGCATCTTTTTTAGTAGTGAAGAAATAAAAATTAAGTCAGTATCAACTGACTGAGGTAGCTAAATATAATAAAATATCATTGAGTAGAAGGATATTATAAACATGAAGAGTTTTGAGAAAATAGGAAGATTTGTTTGAACTGATGAAGAATGAAATGATTCAACTACAAATATAGATTTAAAATGAAATGTAAATTGGTAAATGAAGCTCAAATATGGTCCCAGAGGATAAAAGATACTCACCTTCTCTCAGTAGGTCATACGAGGACAATGTTGTATATGTTGCCAGATAATCAGTGCATTAGATATTATCTTTTCTAATAAAGGAGGATTAAATTATCAGAATGGTGTAGAGGATGGGTCCATTTTCATAAGTAACTATAATATAAAAATAATATATATCAATTGAATACATGTATACATATTATATAGTATATATACATATTATATAGTATATATAATCAGTAGTGCTGAAAACTCCTCGATGGTTTCCAAGAGACTGTAATTATAAATTATTCAGTCCTATTTCAAGTCATTCTGCATATCTGCAATGTATTTTATGCTTTTAGTTTTTCTTTTGTGGTTAGGAAACAAATATCTCTATTCCATACCCTATTTACAGAATATATTAAGTATCTTTCAAATCTCTCATTTTGGGGGAGAACTAAGATATAAGCTAACAATTTAGCTTTAAATATTTTGTTTCTGGGTAACTGAATAGAAAATTCAATGAATATGAGAAAAGGAAGGCTATGCCCAATCATGAAAGGCCAAATCCCCCAATACTGAACCAATTCCGAAATGTGTTCATGATTTCAGAGCAAAGAGGTCCTTTAGTAGACAAGTGAATGACTCAGGGCACCAGCCCCTCTTGTTCAACAGTGCTACTTAGTATTTTAAGTGCAATAAATGTCTAATTGATTTGAAGGACAATACCTCTTGGATTTTACAAATCAAAAATATATCTGAAAAATCATACTCTCTATTTTACACTCACACCTTATATAGGTTTTATGGTGACCTCTTCATTGTGCACCCAATAACTGGTTTAAATTCATCCAATTTTCTCCTATCATGCATTACATAAGGCAATATGGGAAAGCTTTTATTTAAGGGTTCAACTTGTTACCAATAAGGACTTTGGTATTAACTAGGACCATGTCCAGTCTTTTGCAAAGCATCATATATCTTTATGTTGTACATTTTAGAGGGAAAACCTCTACTGAATTATAAAAAGTGGAACTGAAAAAAATACTTACATTAAGAGTCATTATGATTGTATATTTCTTAACTTTTCAGTAAAAAAAATCATAATTTGTTACAATTGGGAACATAGTTTTAGGGGAAAAAAGGTGACATTTTCCATAAATGATAAAGATATTTAGTTCCACATTAAATACCACAGTATTAAAATGTCTTTAAAAAGCAATCTTGTTAACAGTGAAAAAAAATCTTCAGTTAACCTAAAGGCCAAAATCTGGTTTTAACATCAAAACATTCAAATATCTATGTTTTTTTTTACCTGTTTTGTATCAATACATTTAGAGAAGTCTAGGAATTAAACCATATTTTCAAATTGGAAATCCTGCATATTTCCTGTTCTTGAATATGAAAAGCAATTGTTTCTTTAAAAAACCACTCACTTGTCCCACTTTTCACCAGAGATCAAGTAGCAGAAATTTGTAATGCCACCTCACATTACTAAGACTCCCTTAACTTACACTATATGGTACCATATTTACAGGTGTTCCATGGAGCATCATTTCAAATAATTAACATTAAGTTTCATTTGTAAGACAAATAGTCAAAATACTCCAATAGATTTGGTGTCCTTCATGTGGGAGGCATGCCTGCTCATTTGCAAAATTGCATCTTAATGACTTGGAGCTGCCGTTAACACAATTACTCAATGAAGTTTAGCTAGCTTCCTTTAAATTAATAAAAATATCTAAAAATTATACCTTAAATGGACACAAATCTTAATATGTAAATAATGTTCCTGGAAACAACTACATATCCTGTACTATGATGATATTCCCATTAGTTTTTTTTTCTTTTTCAGAGAATGAATCTAATATTGATACCCTTAAATCTCTTCTGTTCATTTGTTCAGGCCTTCTCAAAATGACAGATGCTCTTTAATTTCTTTAATACATGCATTTGTTATTTCTGATTTATTATTTAATCCATTATTTAGGTTTATCTTTTTAAGTCTTCATTTAAATCTGAATCCTTTATTTATATTTCTTTTATTGATTATAATTTTTATTGTATTATGATCTATTATTAGGCAGTATGATGTAGTGGTTAGAGAATTGGTCCCAAAGCCTGAAAGACATGGATTGAAATCTCATCTCCAACACTGGTGAGATCTTGGACAAGTCACTTAAACTTGCAGTACTCTAAGCAATACTCTCAGACTTTTAAATTACAGAATGAATCTGCTCATCTGAGCATGACTTATACCAATGAAATAAGAGGTCCAGATCTTATCCCTATACAACTGATTAATGCATTTATTTATTTTGCAAAGATCTATTAAGCCATGGATCACCAGAAAGCTACTTTGCATTTAAGATACTATGTGGATTTAAATCTTCTCCAAACCCACATGGAGGGTAGCCTATGTAGAGATTATGCATGATCAAGCACATATAGGGTGAGGCAACATATAACCCTTAGACCGCAAGCTTACAATGTCTTCTAGTGATAATTCAGCTCCCTGCTGAAACTACTCCTTCATCACCCCCAGGTGAAGCTTTCTTCTATGACTTGGAAACCACTACATGTCAGAGCTTCCCACTTGGTATCCACGGTTCTTTGCCAAACATACCTCATCTGGTCTTGGACTATCCAGCTATTTTCAGGGCTACTTAATATTTCATCCTACAATGATTAAGGTTTCTGTAGTTAATAAGCCTTTCCCCTGACTGTGGTTTTTGTTTGTCTTTGGAATTTTTGAACTCTCTCATATAAGTCATGTGAAGCTTTTCCCTTCAGCTATTCTGTACCAGAAAGTAATGGAGTTTAGGTTAAGATCTAGTCTTCTCTTGAACTCTTTTAATTGACTCTTCTCTGTACTCTCTCCTCCATTACCTTCTCTGAGTCACTCAATTCAATTTGGAAGTAAAAGGCTCAGAAACCTACTGTAGTTCTATGGTCTTATCATACATCCTTGACTTAGCTAACATCCCTGGGAATTCATTTCTCAACAAGAAAAGAAATTCAGCAATATTTTGGTGAAGAGACTACTTTTTCTATAACCCCTAACATACTTCCCTGATCTTTGCAAATAACAATAGCTGAGTTGACAGAGACATTTGTAAAGGCTGGCAAATCCCCCCCCCCCTCCCCACTTTCATTTGTCATCACATCACAGACGAATGTATCCTAAGTATTGCTACCTATACTTCAATATTTTTTCCCCTTTTTAAAATATGTGTGATGCTCAGTAACTATTGTGTCTCTTCCTAATTCCTGGCAACATGTGTTCCTCCTTTGTCCCTAGAACTCTAGAGATTTGACAATTATTTCTGAGTATTTTAATGTGGACATTACTTTCTGGTGGTTGTCCTCATACTTTACTTTCACTTTGCCCTCTGTTTCAACTACTTAGGTATGTTTTCCTTTTATGATTTCCTGACATTCATTCTTTTTAAATGTATTATTTGGTTATTTTACATAAATAATAAATTAATGAATAAAATAAAATTTATAAAACAAATAAATAAGATGATAATATAACTAATTAAAATAAATATTTTAAAATTATTATTTATTTTCTTTTAAAAGTTTGAGGTCAAAATTCTTCCCTCTCCTCCCCAGCCAATGAGAAGGCAAGCAATATGATATCAATTTCACATGTGAAATAATGTAAAACATTTCCATATTATCCATATTTCCAAAAGAAGCAAGAAAAATAATGAAAGTGAGAAAATCATACTTTAATTTCTATTAAGAGTTCATCAGTTCTCTCTTTGGAGGTGGATAGTATTTTTTTTTTCGTCATGAGACTTACAGAATCATCTTCAATCGTTGTAATGATCAAGTTTTTCACAGTTGATTATCATACAATATTGCTGTTACTATGCACAATGTTCTCCTGGTTCTTCTCATTTAACTCTGCATCAGTTTATAAAGGTTTTCCTATGTTTTTCTTAAATTACTCCCTCATCATTTCCCACATCAAAATAGTACTCCATCGCAATCATTGAGTTAGTCCATTTTTTAAGGTGTTATTTTCTTCAGTGTATTTTTGGGTCTCCTTTAACAGGTTGTTGACTTGCTTTTCTGATTTTCTTACATCATTCTCATTTCTCTTCCCGATTTTTCCTCTATTTCTCTTACTTGATTTTCAAAATCCTTCTTGAGCTTCTTCATGGCCTATAACCAGTTCATATTTTTCTTGGAGGCTTTTGATGCAAGATTTCTGAATTTGCTGTCTTCCTCCCACTCCATGCCTTTTTTTGCATGATTTTTAATGAATTGAATGAATTAAACTTTCTCCAAGTTTTCTTGGTCACTTCTTTCTATCTATCTGTCTATCAATTAATCTATATCTATCTATCTATGTTTCTATCTATCATCTATCTCTCTATATCTATCCATCTACACCTATACATAATCATATGCTCTTCCAATTTTGTTGTCTTTTAACTTTATTCTGATACTTCTTATATCACTGCATTTCTGAGTACTATTTCTGTAATTCTTTGTGCTTCTTTTTTTAGATGGTTGTAATAGCAAGTATCCCCACACATGCACTATGGCCTGCAAGACAGGTTCTTTGACTTGCTTTTCTAAAGGAAAGAAAACTTTTAAAGGGGACAACAATCTTACTTTATTTCACTGAGATAAGCAGAAAATACAAGCAATTAGCAAAGAGATTCAACAGGGGTCGTACTGTCTGAACAAAGAAATACATCCACCTACATATACCACTGGATCAGGAGAGCACCAATATCTGAGTAGTCAGGGGGCTTTTAACAAAC
Source organism: Pseudocheirus occidentalis (assembly GCA_028646575.1). Classification (NCBI taxonomy): domain Eukaryota; kingdom Metazoa; phylum Chordata; class Mammalia; order Diprotodontia; family Pseudocheiridae; genus Pseudocheirus; species Pseudocheirus occidentalis. The sequence continues at coordinate 3,798 of JAQQSW010007580.1, read as the reverse complement.
ATCTACTCAGAGTCCCATACAAGGAATCAAAAACTCCTTCTCATAAGTGAACCCCCAAAGCAAAACATCACCTCAGAATATATGTATGTGTATATATACACATTTTCGGCTAATAGGCTCAGAGCCAGAAGGCATCACAACCCTCAAGACTCAGTGCTTAATTAGCTTAGTACTAAAAGGTGTGAAAGGCTTCCTGCAAGCAAGCCTTCCCTAAGAAAGTTCCTCCTTGGGCAAGTTCCTCCCCAGTGAGCTCTATGTGACTCAGGATGTATCATAGCTGTGACTGAAATACCTGTGTACCTTTAGACCTCAGAATATGACTTTTGTTCCAAGGGAAAAGGAGGCATGTGTGGTCACATAGCCTATTAATGGATGGGAAAGATCTTCATATTCCATTAACATTACAGGAGTCACCAATGTATTTAAGTTTTCTAGTTTCTATTATCAGCTGTTTATTTTCCTTTCAAATTATTATTGATATTACTGCTGCTACTTCTGTTTATCAGGACCTATATTGCTTCCTTAATTTTTCTTATTAGGCCCTTCACTCATTCTCAGAGACTCAGGTCAATTCACTTCTATATCCTGAGGTTCTTCTCATAATTACCACAGAATTATTTACTTCTTCTGTAGTTTTAACCTGAAATTTTCTTTTACCATAGTATTGATTTATTTTTGAGAGTTGTAGAACTCTGAATCACTGCCAGACTGGAGATGTTGCACTTAATAGATTACTTCTTCCAAAGTGCTCTCATTTCTACAACTGCTGGTCACACTGACACAGGGAACATTTAACCCTCAGTCAACTCTTGGTCTGAGAGTGGGGACAGCAATCATGTAGGAAACAAATAACACAAAGCCCTCAGTTTTCAGCATAAAGCTGTTAGCTTTCAGCATGGAGCTCACAGCAGCATTGGTTGTTGAAAGTAGTATGGCACAGATAACATTATAGCCCTTTGTGACCTTTTATTTCTTTTTTTAATGGATTATTTTGTGGGATTGGAAAAAAAATACATTCTTTTTGCTGTTGCTTTTTTACTTCTGTTGTTACTTTCTTACCAACATACTTTTATGTGATGATAGAGAGAGTTGTTTTTGGCCCTGACCTTTTATTTTCTCTTATGAGTTGTTTCACTAATGTTCTTTCCAATACAATATGGTGTTAACAAAATGTCATTGCATAACTTTCATTTATGTACAATATTAAAGTTTGAAAAGCTATTCTCTCCCCAAAATTCTTGGAGGTAAGTAATGCAAAATTTCATCTAGGTGGCTAGACAGGGTGTCAGATCTGGAGTCAGGAAGACTCATCTTCCTGAGTTCAAATCTTGCCTCAGACACTTACTGGCTGGGTGACCCTGGGAAAGTCTCTTCACCCTGTTTGCCTTAGTTTCTTTATCTGTAAAATGAGCTGGAGAAGGAAGTGGCAAACCACTTCAATATCTTTGCTAAGAAAACCCCAAATGGGGTCACAAAATATCAGACATGTGAAAAATGACTGAATAACAAATAAAGTAGTACAAGCATGATAATCCCTTTTTTACAGATGAAGAAACTGAAGATCTAAACTGTTAAATTGTATGTATATAATCATAGTAAATGTAAGTGACAATTTTGGAACCAGGTCTTCTGACTCTGAATACAAGACTATGTCCTTTGTACCATGCTGTTTTATTATTATACTAACCTATGCCTCAATATTTCTATTTACTAAAAATGAAAATAGCATTTTTTTGAAGACCTAACATTTGAGATTTTTGTGATCCACCAGAAGGAAGTTTTTCATTTAATCCAGAATACACTTAAATGTATCAGATTTAAAATATCAAAATTCAGCACTGTATATTAATAACTGATATTTAGAATCGTCCTAGTATACTGCAAGACCATAAAGTAACTTCTGAGTTATCAAATCTTACATCCTTTTTGCCTTGGTTGCACTATGAAAAGTATTTTACTACTTTGGAATTATTTCAAAGTCTAAACATGTCACATATATTTAATTTTAATAGTCATCCAAGGGACACTTAAATATAAAGGCATTTCATGAAATAGCATGGTAATGATAAAATATTACTACCAACTAAATCTTGAGCTCATTCTCATATAAAACAAAAAATTTGACACAATAGTGTCAAATTCAAATCATAATGTCTCCATGCAGGATATATATTGACTCAGAAAACCATAAATTAGGACAGAATCAAGATGGCAGAGTGAGAGTTAGCATTTTTGCTCTAGCTCTTCCACAACAACTTAGATTGTATAATAGACTAGAATCTGAACAGGAAAGCTGAGAAAGTGTCACAGTGAGTAATTTTTCCAGCCTGAGGCAGTTTAGGGGAAAACAGGCACATTGGTATAGTAGCAGAGTAGAAGTGGGTGGCAGAGGCAACAGCACTGGGGAACATGCCAGTGCCCAGGAATAATAAAGGTATTGAACTCCAGGGCACGATATTCCTGGGAAGAAAGAGATCCCAGGGGACCCCTATATTACATTGGGACCAGGAGTGATTCAGTTCTGGGGTACAATTTCAGAACAGAGAGAAATGATCACAATCCTGCTTGTATAAAGAAAAAATAAGTTCCAGAATCATAGGTCAATGGCTCTAAGCCCAAGAACAGAGTGGGGACTTAAATTAACCATTAACCCCACACATAAGGGCTATGGTAGAATAAGCAAGGAGAAAAGATTGAAACCAAGAAGGAGCCAGATTTACTCTGAACCTGAAGAACTTAAAAGTGACTAAGTCCTGCAGCAGTCTATAGAAACTCAACACACAAGCCAGCAGACCAAAACCTAAGTGAAGAACTTCTTGATTGAAGATCAGGGGACCAGTAAATAGACTTTTTCCCATATCACATCATTTTGGAAGTACCAAAAAGTTACAGGCCCCAAGATGAGCTATGAAAAATAGTAGAAAGATATGAATGACAGAAGTAATTCAAACCAGACATCCCACTTGGAGCAAACAGACTCCAAATTTAACATAAATTTCAAAGTAAAGAAGTAGATTATAAAAAATAAGCAGGCCTACAAACAACAAAACCATCCAAATAATTAAAAAAAAACCTACTATGGTGACAAGGGAAGCTCAAGACACAAATTCAAAAGAAGACAACTACTTAAAAACATGTAGAAGCAAGACCTCAAAGAAAAATGCAGATTGGACATGAGTCCAACATTAATTCCTAGAAGAGTTAAAAAAGAAATTAAAAATAAGCACAAAAAAATATTATTTTAAAAGTAAAAAAAAGCAGTAGGGGGAAAAAGAAATGAAAGTAAGACAACAAAATTATGAAATGTTAATAGTTTGGCAAGAGATAAAAACAAATTCTTAGAAAAACAACATCTCAAAAATTGGAATTGGCCAAGTGGTAAACGAGGTACAAGAGGTCACTGAAAAAAAAAGTCCTTTAAAAGTAACCAAGTAGAAGTTAATGACTATACGAGACATCAAGAAACAAGCAAAATCAAAAGACTGAAAACATAAAAGTAAATGAGAAAGCACTCATAGGAAACAAACCAACCTGGAAAACAGATCAAAAGAGAGATTCTTTAAGAATCCTTGGATATTCTGAAAGTCGTTAACCAAAAAATGCTTCAGACATAATATTTCTAGAAATTATAAAGAAAATCTATCCATGAAGATGGTGGCGTACAAGCAGCAAGGTCCCACAGCTCCCACACCGCTACCCTAAACACCCAGAAAATATGAGCCCAGACAAAGTCTAGGAAAGTCTAGGACTCTCAGACTCACAAAAATACAGAGAACACAGCTCTCGCTGAAGGCAGCT
>JAQQSW010007579.1:0-13669 GCA_028646575.1 Pseudocheirus occidentalis | reverse complement strand
GTGGAGTGAAAAACCCATTACTAGATTTGACAGCACTGGAGGATAAATCATTGGGTGAGGGCTACAGAGTTTCTCCTGGACCATCTACTTCCGATTGTTCCGAATCCATTAAGGAGACAGGCAATGCTGCAATCATCAAGAGAGTTAACTATCATAGTGCTATGGTCCTGGCAGCAAGTCTTAGGAAACATGAAGCACAAAATGATCACAACATTGAAAACAGCAGCACAGATGGGGACTCTCTGGATTCAGACCTCTCTCAGCCACCAGTCAAAAAGATGAAGTTACAGGAATCCGCTGAATAGGAAGACTTGGGGGGAAACAATGGCATCAAAGCAGTTGCACTAAGCCTGAAGAAGTCAGAGAGGTATTATCATGACCCAACTCCAATTCAGGCTGTCCAGTATGCAACAAGTCAGGATCTGATCAATTGTTTTCGGAGTACTAAGCAAGAGATGGAAACTTACAAACCCAGACTAAGGCAGGTTCTTTCAAGTGGTGCTGCAAGTAGTGCTATCCCAACCCTATCCCCTGGGGGAGCACTTATGGAGGGAAGACCACAGCAAGCCATAAACCAGATGGTGCCAAATGACATTTGGTTAGAACTCAAACACTTGAACATGGCTGTGGGGAACCTGCTCAGGCATTTCTGGTCCTGTTTTCCCATTAACACAGCATCCCAAGAAGAAAACGTGGTGAGGATGAAGAATAATTTGGAACGATTCCAAACTATGAAGCTCTGCCCATTCCAAGAAAAGATTCAGAGACAGTATTTAAGCCCACATTTGGTCAGTCACATAGAAGACATGCTGCAGATGGCCTATAATAAATTTCACACATGGCATTCCCGGCAAGTGCTGAAGAAGATGTGAAGGAGCCTCAGGACTGGAGGCTTTGGTCCCTGGGATGCTCTGTGCAGCAGTTGTGGGAACACTCCCAGAGCAGCTCCTGCATTCCCAAGAAGATGCTGCAGGGACCTCTGCAGCCACTGGACTAGGGAGGTAATGCTATTTCACTTCCACATTATGGAGTGAGAGGAGTGAGGGTTAAACTTGAAAACTGGGAGCTAAATTAAGGAGAAACAAAACAAGCTGAATTTGGAAACACACACACACACACACATTTTTTGAGACACTGCTGACTGCAGTCAGTCAGGATCTGCATTAATTGCAGATTTGCATTAAGGGCTGCTTTCAAAAATAAAAAGGAACTTCAAAAGGGGAAGAGAATTTACAACAAAATCTTAATGGGGAGTTAGGATCTGAAAATGGAAAGTAGAAAGAAAAACAACATTTAGAAAGAGAAAGGGAGTCTGACTGACCACCAGCCCTCAGTGCCAAGCCACAGATCACCAGTCCTAAGGCAGGAGTGACTAGATTTGTGCCCACTGTCCTGAGGGTTCAGGGAGAATACAAAGGAGCTAGTGCTGCTCCCCAGAGAAAGTCAGAAGACAATTCTTCTTTACCTCTGGCCAAAGCAGTCCTTGAATCTGGTCCTTCTGTTCCTGGTTCAGTACAAACCAAGGATGATGTGTAGGAAGCCTTCATGAAACAGATGGAGGGGCTACAATGATGGCTTAGGATGCCAGGACAGGTTTGAATCTCACCAATTCTTATTAGAACACATGGTTCAGAGAGAAGGGAGGAATTCTGATGTATTGGGCCTGAGTGCAGAGGAGTTTGACTCTGTCAGAGCCTTTCCTGCCTTCAGTGCAAGGATTGTCTTAATGTTATTTACCTTTGGTCACATTTCACTGCCCAGGAGAAAAGGCTGTTTCCTTTAGAGTAGACTGGTAAGCTTCTAGTAGTGTCCCTTCACATCTCTACTATACCCATCACCACCACCATTGCCTTTTTTCTTTGGAGCCATAAGATGAGCACGATTTTAATTTGTGTACTTTTATTTTGAAATCCTTCTCGTAAGTTGATTAGCTAAGTCATTGGAATAGCTATTATTTGTCAGAAACCAAAGCATTTCCTCTACTATTTGTTTTTTGCTTTTTGAGGGCAATTGAAGTTAAGTGACTTGCCCAAGGTCACAGGGCTAGTAAGTGTTTAGTGTCTGAGATCCGATTTTAACTCAGGTCCCCCTGACTCCAGAGCCACTGCTCTATTCACTTTACCTCCTATCCTCCTCCTAATTTAGTGTTTTTATGTCTGGTTTTGTTTAACTTTCCTTGTAAATATTTTAAACATTTTTCTAATAGTAAAATGCATCACAGCTTCCTTTCCCTACTATGAAGCAGGATTTCTGGGGGGGACAATTCATATGTATTAATTGAGATGACTTCTCAATGAGCAAAAAAAAATGTCTCTCTTGAAAGTAATAAATGTGCTTCCAAATAGAAATGCCAAGCCATGAATACTTTTAATCTCATTCCAGGATGTTTGTGTTGCTCCAATTTTATGATCTCCATAGCAGGAGAAATGTATGTTGTCAGGTGATAAGAGCTGACAAAAGTGAGTTGAAGACTCAAGGTTGGATATCCATATGAAATGTCCCATTATCTAAGATTGGGTCTTGGGTTGATGGGACCTCATCCTTAATGAGCTTCACCTGGCCTGGCAGTTTTTTGACACAGGAAAAAGACATTCTCAGGGAACAAAGAGAGTGTGTGCTCTCAACTTCAGGGCTATGTTCCCCACCACAATTTTTATTTCCTAAAGTAACTAACAAGTGGGAGATATTCTGACTGTTATGACTCCTTAGGTTTTACAAATTATGTATCACAATTTCTGTGGAAACAAAATTCAGAGACTGAGAGCTATGATTCCATTTTGGTCCAAGAGATGACCAAATGACCTTTCCTTTTCTTAATAAAAAGTTAAAGTATGTAACAAGATTACTAAGAGAGTTAGGTCCCTATTTGATGGTCCCTCATCAGTCTCTAGGCTAATTTCTCTGTTTCTCTGCTTGTTCTGCATTATTGAATTAAATTCTGCTGTTGCTGCTGCAGGGGCTGACTATGAGGAGGATACTTGAGGATTATTAGATAATTCCAGGCCAAAAGATTGAATTTAGTAGGAAGGATAAGGGTTCCCATCGTTACATTCTTCTTGCATATCGAAGGTCTTCCAAACTTTTAGGAACAGAAATAACACATCAGAGCAGGATCAGTGAATTCAGGCTCTCCAGATTCCTTTGATCTAAGGTTAAGAAATTTATAGACGTGCAGCCCCCTTTAATTTTTTAAAATTATTTTTTGTCTGTCTTTAGAAGATCTCAAATTAGGAAATGGCACTTTATTCTGGAAAAATTTCAATGCAGAAGTAAGCTTTTTAGGGACTTTGGCCAATAAGATTTCATTTAATCTGGTGTTAATCTTTTGACAAATAACAGAATGGAAAATATTTCTACATATACCAATATCATAAAACAGATTGCTGTTGTGATTGCTTTGTGTATCTGTTTAGTTTGTATTCTTGTACAAACAATATTGTGTGAGAACTTGAAATTTCTGTGGTTTGTGTCTTTCTAAGTGTTCATGATTTTATGAGCAGACTTTCAAGAAAATACTTGAAGATAATTTTCTTTGCCTTTTGTCCATTAATCAGAAAATAAAACATGACTGTAATGGTAATTTAAATTTCAACAACCCTTTTTGTTCTGGCAAGTAAGCAGGTACTTAGCTCTTAATAACTAATCAAAGCTCTGTGAATGAAACAGAAGGTGTGAACTCCTGTCTCCTGTTGTTGACATAATAGGAAGGGGTTGGCTGAAATAGGAAGCCAGTGCTATATGTGTATATAAGAAAAGTCCCAGAGAGGCAACAGTCAGAATTTTTTTTATCAGAATCTGGTAAAGGCTGAGGTTTCTGCTTCCGGGAAGGCTGAAGAAGAAGGGCCCCTGTGGGCTGGAGAAAACTATTTTGACTTAGAAAACCTGACAGGAGTGATTTGTGATTCTGGGAGCCAGCTGATATTTCTTCTGGGTCCTAGGGCCAGCTGAAATGCCAGAGGACTAAGCAGGCATGGCCGTGTTGCCTGCATTCTGTCTGTTTTGATGATGTTTTGCCAGACTCCTCTGCTGATGAAAGACAGTGCTGCTGTTGCAGAGGTCCTGGTGTTATAGCCAATTGAAATAGTAAGTTTTGACAAAGTGACCACAGAGTCAAAGTGAAAAGTTTTTAAGGAGCTTTAATTTAGCCAATTGGTAGCTGTTCCATATTCCAATTAAAGGAGCATCAGGGAAACACAGGAGTACAGGGTCTTTTATACCATTTTTGGGTTTCTAACAACATAATCAATATCCAAGTTGGTATCCAAGTGTAATCTGTAACTACAATTAAATTGGTGTCCAAAACAAATTGATATCCAGATATAAGCAGGTACTTTTCTATAATTAATCATTATAGCTAGTTGACGTCCAGGTAGGGGGATCTATTCTTTATCTTCAGGGAACCGTGAAGTAGGGACCAGGAGAATGTGATAACCTCAATATTGATTAATGAAGAGTTAGGTACAGAATCCAGGAGAGTTAATATGGGGTTGGGCAGGGGGGTGCAGGCTTTGTCACATAGCTGCTTCTAGTGATTGATTTCACTCTGAGTTTACTAAATTCTGCTTTGGATATGGTTTCAGTTTGGGTACTCTAAACTCATTTCTTATTTCACAAAGTATTACTTAACTGTTTCCTGGCTAATTTCTTGAGTTCATAGCTTAACATAAGCCATTTCATTCCTTCCTTCCTTTTTGTTTTTAGGAAAGAATCCAATCATGGATTCCTGGCTGCTTATGGCTGTTCAATGTGTAGCAGGACTATGGGTATGACAGACTGTACCTGCTTCTGCACATAGCCTAAGAGGGAGGGGCTGGTTAATGATGTTACAAGGGAGGTCAACCTGAGTGATTAATCAACAGAGTCAAACCAATGTGACCAAAACACACATTTCAGGGGAAATAGAATCTGCTAAGACATGGATGTGAATGAAGGAGGTAAGGCACAGGCCATTCAGGCATTGTCAGGAGCTTAGAGAACGTGGTTAGACAACCCTGGGTCCTCAGTTTCAATGACAGCAGCTCACAGGTTAACATAGGGTGAAAGGACACAAACTGCCTGTCCCTTCATGTCCCCCAATGGCCTTTTCGTTGGGGGATGCCAATTACAGGTACCGAAGTTACAACAGCGTTACAAACAAAATTGTAAATACAAACGCAGTTACAAACAAGATTACAAATACAGACTGAACTTACAATATTGTTACAGATTTACAATTGCACCCTAACACCTGGGGACCTGATCCAGTTTGGGTCCTCTGTCTTATCTGTCTGTTGGGGATAGGACAGTAGCTCCGTATTGGATCTTGGAAGTGTGGGGAGGTTTTGCTTCTCTGGGCAAACAAAGCTGATTGCTTGAATGGTCTGGGATAGTTCCTTCCCTGCCCACACTCCCCAAAACTAGCTTGGTGATGATGCCAAAAGAAAACACTCATCAGGCCTATGGTGTTACAAATACAGTTAGGCCTCTGGGCAGCATCTGTTGCCAGATTCTTCCTCCACTCTCTCACCTTGGGGCTGGCTAGGGTAGGTCACATTCCCAAGGGAGGCCATTGGTGATGTTCAGAGAAATTTTGGGACCCTGGGCAAGGCTTTAGCTTTCAAATTCGGGCCTGGGTCTGAGGCCTCTTATTAAATGGGAGCCTATGCCCTTTTCCAAAGGTACCCCAGCTCCCCATCATTCCCCCCTTAAACAAATGGGTCCCAAAATCATTTGGGGATACAGGGCAGAGAGGGGTCCATCATTCAAGAGGTGGGGAGGAGGTGGGGGGCTTTGGCCAATGTGCAGAACTTGGCAGGCACCATCCAAGGGGTGTTGCACAGGACTTCAGGCAGTGGTTGGTAAACAGCTTGAGCTGGCATCTGCAAGTGTGCCTACAAGATACAGGTCTGGCACAGAGATTAAAACAAAAAAGATCCAGAAAGGTGGGAGAAAAAATGACCAGTATAATCCATTACCCAGACTAATTTACTTTACTTTACTAACATAACTATATTGCCTTAAACAAGGGAGGTTAATAGCTAAACCTCACAAACTGATGGATCTTACATACAGAATTATCAGATCTTTTTATTTCCTCACAAAGTTCCACTCTGAGTCTACACTTCACAAATAGAAACTTTCAACTTTTTCAGCACTTGCTGATAGAAGTTGCATATCTTTGAGTTCAATAGTTACACAAATAAATTTACTTATAGCAGAGATACTAATTTATCTTAAAAGGGCTTTGGAGGATCTATAACTAATTGATTCCAAAACAGTGCATATCAATAAGTTGCTTACAATAAAACATGTTTGTATCACAGAACAAATAGTATAAACAGGTATTATTTCCACAATAATAGCAAACTTTGAATGAAGTTGACTTTTCCATTAATAAAAAAAAATTCCATAATTTGCCTTCCTTTTAGAAATTTGCACTGAGATTCTTTTCCTCATATAGAAGACATTTTAATCCAGTTTCAGTAATTACTAGAATAACAGCTAAGTTCCTCAATTAGTTGTACCAATACTTATTTATTCCAATATCAATGTGAAACTTTTAAGGACCTTATTCCATACAAACAAATATCTACTGACAAGCAGATGACTAGGACAAATACCTATTTACCAAATTCTTTACTATATATATATATATAATACTAACCTTATTTCAACATAATTTTTGCACCTTTGCTTCACAAACTTCTTTTCCCTTGGTTTAATTATTCTTATATTTTTCAGAAAAATGTTCTCCCAAGTTTATTCTTAAATTAGGAATCTAAACCTTTTACTTATACATTCAATTACTAATGTTAACTTTTGCTTAATTCAGGGACACAATAAGAGCTGTTCAAAAACATCCAGCTTACTTTGGCTAGGTATGCAGACTGTGTCATTAACTTGGTCACGCACTGTGGTCACAGGCAACCTGCTTGCTCTTTTCTACAGTAAAAAGAACGGGGTGGTCAAAATAGCACAACAAGAATACAGAGCAGTAAGTCAAAGCTGTAGCAGTTAGCTATGCAGGCCTGGTTCAGATTCTTGGCAAAGCTGTCTGCATCCGATGTCATCTTTTTCAGGTACCCTGGCTCAGATGTTTACTCAAGAGCAAGGGTCTCTACATTAACTGGGAGGGGCCCACAGAAACATGATTGAATATCAAAGGTACATAGAAACAGTTCAGTTTCCTAAGCACACAGGACTAGGCTACAATATAGTTACACGAATGTTCACAAAATTGCCTCAAGAATCCAAATTTTTGATCTCATTACTAAACATGCTCAAGATTTGAGTTATCATAATAGAAAAATCCTTGAATGCCAATCTGATGCACCTATATGTATATATATATATATATATATATTTCTTTTAGAAGAATAAGTTTGATCCTGTTGCCTTCTTCCAATTTTAGGATCAAGTTACAATTCTTTCTGCTTTCTGAAAGCAAATTTGCAGCTACCTGGAGATAGGAGGGGCATGAATACACTCCATTTGTCCCTGAATCTTCTCATCTATTTTTCAATTTCCAATTAAACTTATTATAGATAAATTATCTTTTACTGACTACTTGCTCTGATCATAGAAACTTGCCATAGAAGGAAAACAGGGGACATATGACAGTCCAAATATGACAGAATAACATATCTTTAACTCTATTTAAATTTGGGTAAAGCCATAGATATTCATGCAGCATCCATGCCACTTCATAGCTAGACTCAGAAATGGGTGGGAATCATTTCTTTCCAAAGGAATTTCATAGGTAAATTTAAGCCTGAAGGATTCCCATCCAGATTGAGGCCAAGACTGCCACTTCGGCCTTTACCAAACGTAGGCTTCCACTAATTTAACAGCAGAAAATCATGTTTCCTCTGAGTAGCTTGTGGCTTTTCTCTCAGATGCTGGCTTATGCAGGCAACTATACCCAAATTTAAACTCCAAACAAAATTTAGTTATTGTCCCAAATGCCTTTTACCTTAGACAACAAGTCTCACTAATCACAGCTCAGTGTCAGTATTTATCTTTAGCTTAATGAGTTTGCAATAAGCAATAAAATTTATCAGGTTTAACAAATGTAAGGAATTCCATTTTATTATCATCTCTTTCCTTTGCAGAATGATCTTGCCTAAGAGAAAATCTTTAAATGCTTTAGGGAAGGGCTGGTGATGATGCCCCTGCTTTTTACCAATTCCCATATATGGAGGAGGACAGTTCAGAATGGCATTCTATTAGTCTCCTCTTTCCTACATACAGTATCAATTAACAACCTTTAAGTTTTTGCAGTAAAACAGTTGTCCAAATAACTTAATTACCAGTCTTGCAAATTAAGCCTGATTCCTCAAAGCACAATACTTTAAAACATTACAAAAGAAAATGCTTCTCTTACAAAACAGATGATACCAGATTTAAACTTTGAAATAAAAACCTATTAATTTACCAATCTGATTACTTTAAAATTCCACATGAAGTTACAGTGATAAAGTTTTCTTGTTGTCACATAACCTATCAGCTTATTACTAGAGATCAATTACATTCCAGAATCTTACACAAATAGTAACTGTGGTGATCCATAAACTTTTATATAACAAAAAACTGAAAATTTGGCTTACCACATACAGAGACTTTTCTCCTTGCCCCATGTTGCAGAGCCTGTCTGTAGGTCCAGGAATTTTAGAAGGAGAGGTTCCAAACCATTCTTAGAGGTGCTGATTTTTGCACCCAAGGCTGTTGCAAAGGGGGCCTTTGATACGACCATTATGCCTCCTCCACTCTTAAACAGACAGAACAGAAAACCATTCGAGGGGTGGGCACTTTTCAAAACTGACTGGCAAATTTCTGGCCAGACTGTACAGGGAGGTGTTTTTTGACCAATCAGGAAATGCAGTTCAAAAACACAAAGTACAGAGACCTAGAAACTGGGGTACAGGGAGGGACCTTGGGCAGTGGGTCTACTCAGTTGAGTTCGGGTCCCTGGGCTCATGTCCCCAGAGGTATAGGGGTCAGCTGACCAGGACTGTGGATGGGAGCCAAGGAATCCTTATTTCTGTTTAGGAGTTTCCTAGGTGACCAAAACCTTAACTCGTCCTGCTCTGGCAGGCAGAAGAGTTATAACCTTTTGTGTGAGGCAAGCCCTGAGAATGGAAAATTCCCTTTAGCTTGTCTGCTTTCTCTAAGAGAACAGGAGAGATTTCACACTGTTAATTCTTAACTTCTTCCTTTTCCACTTCTAAACCACAGACTGTCACAGGGACACTTAAGAGCAGACAGATAGGCAAAACGCATTTAATCCACTTAAGAAGACAGTACAATCACAACAAATTCAACTCACAATTCAACACAGACTAGACAACAAAAACACTCCAAAAGTCCTTCTGCTAGGAATGTAAAACAAAAAGACAGTCCAGAGGTCCCTCCAAGGAACCTGAGGGAGAAAGACAAGCTCCAGGCTCCTCCAAGAAACCTGAGGGAGAAAGACAAAAAGGCTGTTCCTCCAAGGAACCTGGTTCCCCATCCTGCTGTGGGATCCCGGCTTTGTATGACGTCTCAGAACAAAGTTGTGGGAGAGAGAGAGATTACATCTAATCTATTTTTCTTTCTCTCCAACCTTCAGATGTGAGTACTTACCTACTGACTGTCGGCCCAAAAATTCTTGCAAAAATAGTTAGCATGAAGAAAAAGTCCTGTTGATGAGAAGTTTCAAGAGGAGAGGGCTCCGTTTTCCAATTTACTCAGGCAGGCTTCCAGCCTTTCCAAGAGAATTGAGTTTTTCACAGCTGAAGCTACTCCAGGTCAGTGAATGATTAGGGGCAGAGAAAAATGATTTCTCAGCAGCTGTCCCCCTTTGATCATCCACCAAGCTGGCTCCTCAGTCTGGGGAAAAAAACCTCAGTAACTTGAGATTGACCAAAGGCCATCTCAGTGGGACCTCCATTGTTATAGCCAAGTGAAATAGCAAGTTTTGACAAAGTGACCACAGAGTCCAAATAAAAAGTTTTTAATATTCCACTTAAAGTAGCAGCGGGGAAACACAGGAGTACAGAGTCTTTTATACCATTTTTGAATTTCTAACAACAATCAATATCCAAGTTGGGATCCAAGTGTAAATCTGTAACTACAACTAAATTGGCATCCAAAACTAATTGGTGTCCAGATATAATAATTAATTGTAGAAAACTACCTGCTTATAACTAGTTGACATCCAGGTATGAGAATCTATTCTTTATCTTTAGAGAACCATGAAGTAGGGACCAGGAGGATGTGATAACCTCAATATTGATTAATGAAGAGTTAGGAAGCCAGGAGAGTGAATATGGGGTGGGGCATTGGGGGTGCAGGCTTTGTCACATAGCTGCTTCTAGTGATTGATTTCACTCTGAGTTTACTAAGTTCTGCTTTGGATACAGTTTCAGTTTGGGCACTCTAAACTCATTTCTTATTTCACAAAGTATCACTTAACTGTTTCCTGGCTAAGTTCTTGAGTTCATAGCTTAACTAGTTCCTGGCCATTTCACTGGAATATTGCTTGATACTCAGAAGCCCTGAAGTAGAATTTTCTTGGATGTTTACAGAAATCCTGGAAGAGGGTCCTGCTGATGTTTTCAGGGGTCCTGAGACTGTTCTGCAGGCAGACAGTGAATTGATGAGGACACTGGCAATGTATATTGTGGCTTTACCAAGCTTTGTCTCGCCAGGAACAGAGACTGCTAAGAACTTGCCTTGGGTCAAATGAAGAAAAGACATTTCCTTGGGTACTGAATGCAGTGATAATAACAATGTTAACTAGTGACTTAGGGGTTGGGGATTTGTGTATTTTCTAATGATTCTACTTAGTGATTAATGCTACTTAGTAATTGTGAATCTAAACAAGTGACAAGCGAGTTAACCTAGTTGCCCCATGAGTGAAGACTATTGTACTCTGAGCTGATTGAGTAAGGAGGTAAACCTCCTTAGGGATACCAGATGATTGATCTTTGTGACCACTTTGGCAAAAACCATGGGGCCATTTTAATAAGCTGTTGTGAACACTATATATATTTGCTCTGTGATCCTAGACTATTCATTTAACCCTGTTTGCCTCAGTTTCCTCATCCATACAATGGGGTAGAGAAGGAAATGGCAAACTACTCCATCACCTTCCCCCCCCCCAATAAAATGAACAAAAATGCAAATAGGGTCACAAAAGTGTTGGAGAGGACTGAAATGAAATGAAAACCAACAAAAATACATATAAGCACAGTGAAAGATAAAATTTAGTGCATTTTATATCAAATAGAGCTCAAAAGTGGGTTAACGGAAAGGAGGAGGGAGGGGAGGGGGAAGGGGTGAAGTTTTGTGACCCTGGTTAAGATTCACACCCCAGGAGGCCCTTTGACATTTGTTGATGGTTTAAAGAAGCACACACTCAGAAGGAAGGTAGGACCTGGGTTGGTGAGAACCCAGGAAGCTAGATTTGGGCTGAGTATCCAGATTCTTGGCCACCCCTTTCAATTTTCTCTTCCTTTGATGGTTCACAAAGGCTATCCTCAGGGAGCTCTTTAAAATGGTTTGTCTTCTTTCCCTGCCCATTGGAAGAATCTGGGGCAGAGGAAATGGAGGGACCCTGGCCTTACATCATTAGTCAATAAATATGAAGGGCCAAAATATGAAGAGGAGAGTAAAGCTGGAAACTTTGTGCAATTCTGCCTCACTGACAAGGAGTCAGGACATCCCCTGTGATGCCGTTAGTCCTCTTCAAGAATGAGGACAAAACAGCCATCATTGTTATTGGAAAATCACTTAGCCTTGGCATCCTGGCCTAACAAAAACTAATGGCATCTGCATTACAAGGATGTGGAAACAGGGTTATTGATGTGGTCCTTGAAACCCTTCCCTACCTGTGCCTGCTAAGACCCCAGATGCTAACAGTGTTTAGCCCCAGGGCTGCAGTTACCCTCTCCTAGTCATGCCAAAGTGGAGAGCACAGTGAAGTTGGCAGCCTGACATGTGGACCAAGTTGCTTTGATTCCATGGCTGACCAAAGGTTTGTTCTCTGGAGCAAATAAGCTGAGCTGTTGACCAGGATTGTACAATGGTATGGTTGGTAAATTAGTTTAGCTGAAATGGTCAAAGGGATTGGGTATTTCCCTCCTTTTCTCATTGTCTCCTTCCCTCTTAGAGTGAGTCCAGCTGATCTTGTTAGATGTTTTGAATGGTTCACTTTTGTGAGTCAGTAGAGTGGGGGTGACTCATTCTGCCTTGTAGATTCTTAGCCTCAGGATGCATCTGAACAAATAGATGAGTCACTTAACACCATGCTATAATAAAAAGGTGGCAAAAGTAAAAGTCCCCAAGATGGTAAAGCTATGAAGTTTTCCTAGACACAGATGCTTCTGCCAATGATTCCTATCCTAACTGATTTTAGCCTCTTCCCCACGTGCCTTATATATTCAGTAGTAAGTACAAGCATGTCCCACAAAGTCGGGGCGGGGGGGGCACTTTTCCCTCTGAAAACTGGATCTATTACATGCAGGCTTACTCAGGACGCACAAATTAATGTTGAATGTTCAAATTCTCTCCACAAGGCCTGGTGTTGGAGAATCTATTAATGACTCCAGTTGGCTAGGGCCAGTGTGATCTTCTTTGGCTTGGCTTGGCTTCTGAGTTGCAAATTTATATCAAAGTCTTTAAAAGCATTAAAGAGATCCACTGCTACTGATGGTCTGGAGTGGATGCTGTCCTTCAGCTTATTATGAATCTCCTCTCCTTGTCAATGATTCACCAAATCCGGCTTTTTCATTTCTGCCTTTGTTTCCTGAATATGCCATAAACTCCCTCATGGGGAATCCTAAAAAGGAACAGAGAATCAATTATGTGTAGAGCAAATATTACATCAGATTCTGGATTACAGAGAAACTGAGTCACAAACTGAAGGAATTGTGGCACTGGAGGCATCTGCCATCTAGTGAGGGGAAAAGATGGGGAAGGGGGAGGCTACATGGTGTACAGTAAGATGGGCTTGGATTCGAACACTGGCTTTGCTCCCTACTAGCTATGGAACCATAGGCCAATCACTCTCCCTCACTGACCTTTATTTGCCTCCTCTGTAAAATGAGAGTAGATGGTTTCTGTGGTTCCTTTCAGACCTAAATCCTATGAGAATATACAGAAGCAATTCCAAGCTTCAAAGGGTTGGCTGCACAGTGCAGTCTGTCTTAGCAGAATGGGCCATCTATTTGGCTTCAACATGTAGGAGCTTTCACAGTCTCAGTTTGAATAAGTTTTATTTTGTAAGTTATTGGGCCTTCAGTAGAAAAATCCCAGGTAGAAAGAAACTCATTCCAGGCTTTGGCCACATCTTAGTAGACCCAGGAAAGCAGGTAGCACTGGGGTTTCCTGGTTTTGTTTATTCCATGGTCTACTTTGGCCAATGTAACCTTAATGTGTACCTGATATACTCATCGCATGAAGGTATACACTCATTGCATAACACTCATAACAGCTTCTTAGGAATTTTTTTAAGGTTCTCCTGATGAAGAGGACTTGGTCTTGTAGAAAACTGAGATTTTTTTCTGTATCAATAATGAGATATTCACAACACCCATGATGGTTATGAATATATTGGTGTAGTTTTGGATCACAAAATATAGCAAACTCTCCACATGGAAGGCAGAACCAAGGTCTTTATTCAGAAACCATAACACTGAGTCCCAAAACC